>JACMIJ010001518.1:0-12190 GCA_014805365.1 Koerneria luziae
TTGTGGTGGTTTAATGTGCAGCAATATTTGTTTTTTCTTTTGCGCTTCAACGATATGGTATTTGCTCTCTTGGATTCAATTTTCGATGTTAGTAGTGTTTCCACTCAAAAACAGTAAAGTACGTGTTGTCGGCTACCGTTCCAGCAACTCACGTTCTACTCTTCACTAATTACATGTTTGATTGGCTAATGATATAATTTGCAGGGAAATACGAAGAAGTGGAGCGATACTATCGGCGAGCTCTGGAGATCTACGAAACGAAACTCGGCCCGGATGATTCGAATGTCGCCAAGACAAAGAACAACCTGTCATCGGCTTTCCTTAAACAAGGAAAATACAAGGTACAACCAGCTGCTATCAGATGCTTATTGCTCACATCGAGCACTTGCACTTCAAGTTAGATTGTAGAACGTGCTAATTAGAATAGTGTAGCCTCAAGTAGCAGCGTAACTTCTAGTTATTCCTTATTAGTTGAAATCTCACCAGTTAGCTAGAAGATGCTAGACGAAATGGATAGTTTTGTTCAGCAGGTGGATGAAGATCCGCCTCCGCAGCCATGCACCGTACTCTCCTTGTCCATGCTTGTAGGTCTCTGCGGTTTCCGTTGAACAACATCTGTCTAATCGCACACTTCTTGTCCAGAAGACACAAGTAGCGGCACCTGCGAGAGACTGTACGAAGCGGAGAGGGTCCAGACACTACTGGAAAGTTCTTTCCATGTCTGAACTCCTTTCGGTTTTGCACATTCTCTTATCAGGCGTTATTTCTGGACAGAAAGCGTTTCACCTTTGTCGTTTTTCCGGGGTCTTCTTTATAAAATGTGGTATCCACAGTTGTGTTTCTCTTTCTACTTGGTTTGCTGTTGTGTTTGCGTAGACGGGGAGAGTGCGTAGAATGGCTACCACATTTACAAGAGTAGACCGTGTCCTTTACTTATCTTCTACACTGTCGTTCACACTGATGTTGATTGTCCTTTCTTGATGTTCTTTTGGTTTGGCTGCTTTTATTATTTTATTTTATTTTGTAATGTTTATTGTTTTTAGGAGGCCGAGGAGTTGTACAAGCAGATCCTGACGAGGGCGCACGAGAGGGAATTCGGGAAGATCGACGAGGGAAATATGTCGATCTGGCAAATCGCCGAACAAAGGGAAGATGCGTTGAAGAGAGGCGAAAGTGGTGGAACGTATCAGGAATGCGGAGGGTGGCATCGGGCTGCCAATGTCGATAGGTACGGTTTCCTTTATTTATATCAGCTGATTAATATAATAAAGTAAAGTTATTAGTATAAATAGTAAAGTATATGAAGAACATATAGTTTGTTAGCTATTACTTATTATTCTATTCAAATGCTTAGAAGAAGAATAAGAAGAATATTTACTGGTGGAAACGCCTTTCCAATCCGGATTCAGGCTGTTTTCGTCTTACAATTAGTTCAATTGTTGTATTGCAGTCCCACCGTGACTACGACGTTGAAGAACCTCGGTGCCTTGTATCGTCGACAAGGCAAGTACCAGGCTGCTGATACACTCGAGGATGTGGCACTCAGGGCCAAGAAGCAGGTAACTAACAATTCTGGCTACAGTAATCCGGGTTGATGTATTGGAATAGTACTGTAGCTTTTTAGTCTTAAAGCTGTATATATTTTCTGTGTTTATACACGATGTGATGTGTTTCGTGAGTACGCTGGGAAAACGACTCACTTTTGAGCTTACAGTAACGTGTGTTAACACTTTACCATGCTAATAGCGGTTCTTATTCTCCGTAGGCTTTTTTATTGAATATGTGTAACAGGTTATTGAAATTGACACATATTCTTATTAGTGTATATGGGGGACACACATTCTAACTGCGTATTACCGTAATCCTCCCCCATTGAACAGTCGGCGGAACTAGCGAATCAACAGCGCATTTCGATGTTACTCGGCCAGTCACGGCCATACCAGGTGGAGAGTGTGGGGGATGGCGTCACCCCCGGGGCATCTATTCCCTGTACCCAGAATGTACCGTGGCGATTTCGGGTGAATGATGCGAGCTCACGAGGTTCTCGGGGAGATTGAAATGAAGTGGGGTTAGGTATTTCAGGTGTAGTCAGAAGTGTTGTCTAATGAGAGTCTTTACGCACTTCTTGTGACGATGCTTTCTTCTTCTTGTTTTCTCGTATTGTTCTAACAACGCATCTTTTATCATGCGTGCATAAGATACAAATGTTGCAGCTGAAGGTAGGGTAATGAACCTCGTGAGCTCAGTTCGATATGATCGTGTGTAGTTTGCTCGTGCGGCAGCCAGCTTCTCGCATGCGGTTCCCGCTTCGTTCTTTGGTTGTGATGTGGTGGTTGTGGCGGGAATTGATGCTCCTTGGCCTGCTTCGTGTACTGAGAGCCGGCTTCTCGCTTATGAGCCATGTGATGGTGTGCTCTTCTTTCTGAATACTTGCTGCATTGCATTCTAGCTTTCTAAAACTGCAATATGCTGCCTCGTTTTGTTGTAACACTCACCCATACTATTCTCTTTGTTATATTTTTTGTTCGAATCTAACAATAAGTGTACAATTGACAAGCCGGTTCCCGTTACAAGACAGGCCGGGTCTCCTCCTCCCTTGGTGGTCCGCACATGATTATTAGCAGAGGATAATGATCGCCCTTCTGGCCAATGAGTGTCGTGTTCTCTGTTGCAGATGGAGCCATCTTCGGCCGGTCCCACAGCCGCTTCCACCGACGACCCGATGACCGCCTCTCAGACCACCCGCAGCATGACCACTTCCCAATCCGCCTCCGGACTCAAGTCACGCGTCGCCAACTTCTTTGGCATCCAGAGCCCGCCCGGCCAGTAACTGGCCCGCTTTTCGCCGGCTTCCGTGCCGCCAGAACCTGCCCGGGGACCCGTCCTCTGGGTTCTCGTTAGACCTCTTTCCCACCATTCTTCTTCCACTTGTGTCGTGATTCGTACCTGAGCTTATCATTATCCCTCGTTTTACCTTTTTCTTCCCAATGAGCACGAGATACGGTTACTAGCTGTTTTCAGCTTCCGCAGCTAAGCTTTGACCATAATATACTATTTTATTATACTAACGAACTGGCTCGCAGTAACCGTATAACTTTGGCTCGCCCCACACTACGATTGTTCTCTATTGTGCATATTTGACGTAATGGGTAGTGTATGATATATTCTGTCAGTGGTTAGTGCTTGCTGAAGTGTACTGTACTGGATGGTCGCGAGAGCTCTCCCGAAGACCTCTTTAGGATTCGTCGGACTCTTAAAGGCAAACTCTTCTCGTCGAGCCTATTTTATACCCCCCCCCCACTTTTTGGCTAAGTTCCCCTCCCTCTCGCCCTTCAGTACCATTCTATGTTGTGGATAATCGTCCCCTTTGCCAGTTTAGTATTTGTGTATATACAAAGCATAAATAATAATAATAGAGAATTTATAACTTCCCTATTGACTCCATTGTGATACATATTCGTGTCTGGTATTGATATGCAATCTTGTACTGATAGTAAATTGATGTTTGCATGGCTTGTTGCAAGGAAGAGAAGGGAGAACATTCAGTTAGAAGTACAGGAGAAGTGCAAACAATTAGAGTTTTGGGTGTCATATATATTTTTCAGGAGTTACATCCCCTTTTACCCACTTCGAGTGACATTATTTTCATCAAAAGCAACAACCTAATACTCATCCTCCCTTCAGATGGCCCAGGCTCGAAAGGATCGCGGGCAGGAATAATCGATGCCCGAGAGTGGACGCGCTGAGTGCGCGTCGCGGTCGCATGTTGTGTTCTATCCTGTCAATGGTGCTTTCGCACAGTTGTCTCTCGCTGTGCCTTATGTCGCGGTTCCCATTTGGTTGCCCTCCTTAGCCTCTCGTTGTTGCCTCTCCACTTTCATGCCTTATTATTACTTATCTTTTTTTTATTTTAATTATTTTTTTTACTGGTTGCTGCTTTTTCTTCACGGCCAAACAGGGAATCAACGATTGCCTTTAACGTTGAGGCAACTGTGCGTTAGACCTTGTGCATTCTTCCGAGAGGTTGTGCTGCTCTCTCACTTTCCGCTCCCCCTGCTCGTTTTGGTACGGTTCGGTTGAATTACTGTTGATTGTCAAATTTGCATAATTAGTTTATAAGATGTTTATTCTTCCAAGGAAGAAACGAAAACCGTCTAGTCATATTAATACAGTATTCCGGGTGAACATAGGAAAAATGTACTAACAATAATGAGATGATTATACTGTAGTTCGTAGCCACCGTACCATGCCTTCTTATCCCGCGAATGCCATTCCGTTTTGTTCTTGTTACTTTTCCGTAAGCAAACAATTGAATTACTTTGCTGAAATGTTGTGTATCTATTATCGTTATGCTCCTTTGCCAATTATTATGATGCATTATGTTATAGCAGTGTGCCCGATGTCAGTGCCTGCTGTTAGTAACCACCCCTCCCCACTCGCAATGTGCGCAAACCGACTGTGCGGCGTATTGAACATACTAAACAACACTAGAACTGGGTTATGAACGTTTTATGTTCAAATTTCAACGTAGCTTTCGCCACTCAAAGGACAGAGAAAGCAAAAACGCTTATCTCATTGTTAGTTGATTTCGTGAAACATACGCGAGTGTATTTGTATTCGACATGTGTCAAGCAATTGAGAAAGCTGTCAATCTCGAGATCATTCATGTTGAATATTCAAAGAGCGCTTCACACATTTCTGCTAACAATAAGTTACGTTCTTTGTCACACCACCACAGTCAAGCGCACATTGTGCCCGTTAACCGAAGAGATCCCTTACTCTGCTTGTCATAGCCTGTGCTAATAGACTGCTTTTGATCTGTACAATTGACTATGAACCAAAAAAAGAATAAAATATTATATTATACATTACAAGCGACACAGGAATGTCGGATCGACAGTAATACATGAACGAGGCAGACGATACTCTACTGGATATACTCTGCAGAATCGTATCACACTCCCATTGAAAACAAACCTCCACGGTGCTGTGCGGACTGCCATTGGTTTGTTCATAGTAGAGAATAAGAGCAAAAATAAACATATTGCCGGAATTGTCATACAACTATCACAAAAAATACAACTTTGAGATCGGTGGAAGCTGAATTGTCTCAACATAAAACATGCATTTAGTGGGCTTGGATGTCCAATTCGACTGACTGGGGTGCTACTCATAGGGGACTACCATAATACATACTGTTGGAATATGTGACTCCGTTCCATACAAATATCCGACTGTCGCAATATTGTATGGTATCTAGCCTGTATATTTAGATTTTCCACCTTAGTCGTTTTTTTTCGCATCTCATAGTAGCTTCAGAAGCGTGGGAAGCAGCACAGAGTTACGAAAACTTTGAAGGCGTTAACAAAATTGAACATGTAACGACAGTCGGGTCATTTGTACAGAACGGAGTCAGATAAGTTAATAATAGTAATAAGCACGGCATTAACAGCTCACACCATCAGTGAGAATGAGTCAGTTGATGAGTGAGTCTGTGTTGAGCACTTGGACCACGATGAGACAGAGTTTGGAGTCAGACTCCACCCTTGGCCACCGAACAGTTGTCGCCGTTCACTGTGGATGCTGGCATGATACCCTTCTTGTTCGCCCTCTTCTTCTGTCACGTTCTCGTCTATGCGCAGATTGGTGAAGGTAACAATATTATATTGATCATATTTGTAAACTTTGTAAGATTGTAAAGTGTAATCAATCAAGTTTGATTGTCTAGGACGAGCCGGCGCATATGTTCGATTGAATGAGAAGGCACTTGGATATCTAGCCCACCAAGTGGCTGACGGACTTCCACAGCTTCTGCAAAGTTTGAGCCTTTCTTTACTTTCAAACTTAATAATATGTTCACTTTTATGCCACAATGGCTTGTTTTGACAATGTTTTGACAAGCGCAAACGATGGTCAAAAAAAGAAAAACAAGGTTAATTGAGTGGTCTTCTGATAGAACAAGACGTATTCCGTTCGATGATAATTATTGGAAGTTGTTGAGTACTTTAAAAAATATTATATTAATACGACCAAAAAGAGTGTTTGTATTGAGATGCGACTCTTCCCCCGGTTCAAGTATCGATGGCGAAAATTTGGCCAGTGGTCACCGAGTTCACTCGGCCAAACATCACAGCAAAATTCCTTGCCGGAAAAGGTATCGTATCCTCTTCATGTAGTTTAAATGCTAATTTTTCTTTGAAATCGAACAACACCCTATGTTGGACATGGACACTGTTTATAAGGTTTTCGAATTTAAACATTTGCTAACATATGAAAAATATTTGAGCTACCGTAATTTTTTTGTCAGAACATGCATTCTTATTGTTAATTTTCAAACTTATCATTGTATGAAAGCAATCTCAGAAGACTAAATAGTATTTCCTTCCATTTCAGGCGTCAAGGGAGTCGTGATGATCCCTCATGTGAAAATATTCTGCTACACCGAAATCGATATGACGTGGCTTACAAGCGAAGGCAAGGAAAATTGAAGAGAAAAATAAAAAGTGTAGAGAGACGAATGAGAAGAAATCACAGTGGAACAGAGAACATTTGTTGCAATCTTACAATTAGGACATTTTGTTCTAATTGTAAGTGTTCAACACTTATTGTGCCAGTAAAATCAGTTCGGACTCATTCGAGCGGTGAATTGAAAGCCCGACAATGTTTTTTTTTACCACAACCTTTGAATGCACCAGAAATTTGCAAATTCATAAGTACATGTTCAGAAAACTTTACTGTCGAGGTCAACAGCACGAGCATCGTGGTGGAACTGCACTTCGAGAGGAATCTGACGGCTGAGGCCAACGAGATCCATGTGAGACCACACGCTATTCAATCAGAATACCGTATCCACACGCATAACACTCTCCACGCACAGCGTTTCACCGATATAGTAGCCTCATCTGCATATTTAAACAATAAGATATTCAAACGAACAATGGTGATATAGGCATTTCCGGACCGGCGCCAAAAAAAGAGATTCAAAACGCCGTGCCTGATAGAGCTATGACTTACGGAATGACAAAATGTGAACACAAACTGTGCAGGCACCCGAGTGTGCGGTGACGGGAACAATAGTTACCGTGCAGACCGGAAAGGACTCCTTGCTGTCGTCGTTCGTCGATACAATCAAGGAGAAGGTCTGTTCTGTGAATACACAACTACTCGTTATATCATAAGCAACATTTGGAAGTCTCATAGATTTGTCCCTTTTCATTCGCTCATTATACAATGATTGCGCACTGGTGAACACGCACTGGTGAACAAAGGGGTAAAAAAGTTAGTACCACAGAGTTGGGAGGGCGCCTTAAGTCATTGGCTGGTTTCTTAGTGCAAGGTCTTGTTGTTAGTGTGGATTGGTTTCGTCTTAAGGTGGTTCACGGTCTCAAAGACGCCGTCTGTGTGACAGCCGTCGAAGCGATTCGATACATTGACAAGCAGCGAGTGCAAGAGGTACGCGACCATTATGAACCAGTGGAATGCTCACAGCTTGTTCTTTAAAGAGCATTCGCAATAGAAAACGGCGTTTGTTCACTTTTACGCGTAAAACTTCCACAACTTACGGTTCACTACAATACATTCATGTTTTCACAACTTTGTTTGGTTGAATGTTTTGAAACTGTAATCAACTAGTGCATACAGTTGTAAGACTTGTGAATCCTTGTTTGGACACACTTTCTCTTCAGGACTTGCATTTTCTGTTCAGGATCCAATGGCTCCTCTTCCTTCCGAGGATGACATGGTGGCGAAATTTGCCTCGAATTTGTGTGCTTCGGAGAAATCGGTTGAGGAGGAGAGGAATCGGACTTCGCTGCATTTGCCGATCGCCCACGGAGTTCCGTGGAGTGTCGATCTCTCCCTCGTCTATCCGCCCGTCTTCACTGACGAGGTACGAAGGGCACTCATCTGATTCGCAACTAACAATAAGAAGAGTGGCAATACAATAGTGGGAAAAAATATATAAATGAGTCTAAGAATTCATTACTATTTAGTAATAATATTTAATAAGAATAGGTTATGTGTCAGCGATCACCATCCGTTAGCAACTAACGATGGTTCGAATCTTATCATATCGTCGGTTATTATGAATAGCTCTGATTCAACAAGATGAAGTCAAGTTTTTGCCCTGAAGATGGACGATACTTTGCCCTGTGACTGTCTTGCAACAGCTGTTCGACATTCATCGGTCACGAATGTGATTTATCACCCAATCAGAAGACATGTTCCCTGACATTCGACGATTAGCAACCAATATCTGGGGAAACACAAAACAACTCAATCCTTTCAATCCTCTCATTCCTTACAATTAGGGAGAAAAAAATGAAAGTAGAAGTTAGAAAAACTGAGCAAAAAGAACGATACTGTAAAGAACTAACTTGTTGTTAGTAACGTTTAGAAAAAGGGCTTGAATCTCTTGCAATATCGTCTAGCTACACACATCTCATTGTCAATGTTGCTTGAAAGTAGAGCCACAATACGAAAAGAAGAACACACCGCATATTAAGGATGTAGTATTCGGCGTGGATGCGGGTGTGTTGATGGCGAATAACCATGCGGACGGCGTCCCTCCTCCTCCGGAACTCTCTCCATCCATCATTGGACACAAGGTACGATGAACACGTGCTCACAGTGTTCAGATGATCGGCGTCATGGTCTCTGACTACGTGCCGAACACATTCTTCGCGCATGTCTACAGGTGGGAGTTGGGAAAAGTCGACTACAGGTATTATTTTGCTTTTATTTGCATTTTGGTAAGGGTTGAAACGTTCTTCTCTTGCAACACGTATCATTGATTTTATTGGTCTGATCAGTTGTATGAACATCATCTTGTTAGAACAAGGTTTGTGTGATGGAGAATCAGTCTCTCCGGATCACTTCTTTCCAGAATCCATCCGGAAGCCCTTCCACAGTCCATCAAATCGATTGCTCGCCTTCTGTGTTCGAAGTGCTACCTCCAAGTGTCAGCGGATCTTATCCCGTGAGTTCATGATAAATAGAGTTACAAACTTTATACAAAGCTTGTAATAGTTTATTGATAACGGTGTTGTCGTAGTTTGAAGAATACACACAACAGATTATAATAGTAAGAGCAGAAGAAACATTACTGTAACATTTCATACTTCTAACAATAAGATTGTTTGCTTGTGCGATATCTAGTTTCCTGATAATAATCAGATCAGACCCGATGAGCGACGGCCATACGTGGAGATCGACGGTTCCCTCGGGGCGAGACTCGTTCTCGGTGCCAATGTCTCCGTCATCTTCAGTGGAAGGAACAACACCTACAACCTGATCAATGGCACGGCCACCATGCAGGTTACGGTACGTCAGTTACAGAAGGAGAACCTTCCGATGGTAGTAATAGTTTCACGAAAAGTGTGAATGCTTGGGCAATTTCGGACTTACATAATATGCCCCACAAAGTTCTGGCCCTGTCAAGAACTCCCCGTAAGCGAAATGCCTTGGAACGGGAGGGGAGAGCCTTTCTTTGCCTTCGGATTATGACAAGGATGCAAACAACTCCCAAGTATGCTGTCACAGGCCAGATGATTCTTGTAACAATTAGACAACCATAATAAACATACAGAAACGTCCCACAATAAGATACTCCAGATGCGCCCCACGGTCCGTCGCAGTCGAGTATACGGAGACGTCGCCTTGAGCAGCTTCGATTTTGATATTACTAAGGTATTTATGCATTATTACCAGACACTTATTACGTATATTTAACATCAAAATAAGTCACGAATGGAACAATAAATATGAATAAAAGTAAGAAAAGGCATTCCTTTCAGTTGTACGTCGGTGGTGCATTCTCGTCGACACTGGAAAAGGCGATGAACTTCCTGATCCCGCGGACACTCTGGCCGGCCATCAAGAAGAGGATACGTTTCGCCCTTCACCAACGAGGTATTCCATGAGATATACTCTGTACTATTGGTGACAAAAATTAAGCTTAACTGTTACACAACAATGTTTTCAGGAGTGCAACTGCCCGTCCTGTGTGCGGTGCACCTCGACGACGTCGACTTGTCCTACGTTCCCCGTGCTGCCATCCTCAACACAGACTTCACTTTTGATCTACCCCAATTCATTCGGAAATTCAAAATATTTATGAATCACAGTGCTGCAGCCAAAGGTCTGCCTCCTGTCTATTCCGCATAATGTCCGTGTATTTTGTAAGCTCTTCACTCTCATCGCCTGTCGCCTCTTCACTTGCCCTGTTCTCTCGCTCACTTAATACTTTATGAAAGCTATGTTGAGGCATTCAAGAGAGTATAAACATGATTGAAATTGCATGTAATGTGGAAGAAAGTAACAGTATTATTATAGAAAATCGTAAGACGCGAGGATGTGTTAGCATCTTATTGTTAGGTGGCATACAGCTATTGAAATACCGTAACAAATATGCTCCTCCTCCTTCAAGGCATAGCTCCCTCAAAGCACAATAAGAACTGACAAGGAGGTGGAAGCTGTTGGTGATGAGAACATTTCTCATGAATACACACAACACGATTCCTAGAATCAAAGTGGGACTCAGAGTCAGAGTGGATTCTGGAATCAGAGTCAATCTCACCCGATCCCTTCTCCTGTCGCCTGTCTGTCATACACATAACTCAACAGCCGGCTCGATATGACTCAACAGTTGATCCGTGTAACTGGTATGGCTATGATGGCCATGACAACCATCCGACTAATCCCCTTACCAGCTTGTCAGTGTACCAGTGAGAGCCAACCAATGGCTCCTTTTAGCTTACAAAAGGGTCTCTTTATAGCAACTTATTGTATGTTGTCAGCTACGATGTCAACTCATCTTACTTACCGTAGGGTAATACAGTTTGGTGAGAAGGGGATCTTATGACTATGCAAGGGAAATACGGTTCATTTGCGTGCTCGGCAAAAGTGTTCAAATGTGTTCAAAACGTTACCTCACAAAATCGAGGCAAGGATTATTTTAATATCCTTTTTCGATCATAGAGACTACTGAAGATGGAAACGAACAAAAAACCAATCTGCTCACCACGGTGCTGATTGCTTCATTTCTTTCTTGTGTGGGACACATCCCGATGGCCTCTCCTACGTATGCTTAATACAAACTTTTTACTTTACCTAATTCAACGGAAAAATCTAAACATTCACAAATGGACTGCTTCTAAAAGCTTGCTACTCCCATTTATCCTTCCGTATAATGTCAATCCCTTTTGTAGGCTTTCCGGTCTCACCGTCTGATTGTCTGTCGTCTCTTCACGTGTACTGTTCTCTCGCTCAGAGTTTATGAAAGCTATCATACGGCACAACGTGTACAAAATAGATGTGATTGAACTTACATGGAATGTGAAAGAAAGAAACAGTAGTAGAGGAGACCGTAAGAGATATATGCAGTTGATAATCGTACTACATCAAGTTATCTTTGGTGGCTTGGAACCACCAGCAAGGCAAGCAAGTTGAATACTGCTATGCCGCTTATACACACAAAAACGATACGAACTGACAAGCAGTTTTAGAGACACCAATCAATAGATACAGCCAAAAATACGGTAGTGTCAGTGTGTCAAAGGAATGTGCACTGGGTCAGATCGAAGAGCGTGCGGTTTTGCTGCGCAGAACGATGGAGTGGGAGGAACGGTTGCCACTGAAATCAGTATCGTTGAGAGACGTGGTAGTTATCCGCCACTCCTCTGCAAGAAATACATGTAAAATGGGAAGCTACAATATAATGCAACATTGGCAGTATAAACAATGTACTTGTTCTGACAATTAACAACTAGCACTGTAATTTTACTTGATTATGAGCAAATCTTACAATTAGTATGCCAACAAACGAACTTTCGTTTGTTGACATTATTTTGTTCTGTCTTTTTTCATTTCTGCCAAGAAGTAGTAATCACCATGAAGTAGTATGTGCATGAAAACATATAACATTGAGAAAAGATTTTTTAAAGATAAGAATTATTTTTCGAAGCGTAAGAGCATAAAAGACGCACTTACTTGTCCCTTCGGAAGAAGACGATAGCCATGTCAGCCAGATAAAGAAGAGCGGAAAGGAAGTAGAAGGCCTGGAAGTGGAGGAATATCGTTAGTAAATACTTATATTTACAATATATGATATGTAAAATAAAATGCACAGCATGTTAATCATGTCAAATAAGAAGCAACAGGTACAATTTTGACAGTACAAGTTAAGTTTTAA
>JACMIJ010001519.1:0-12190 GCA_014805365.1 Koerneria luziae
CTCCAAGTGGTTCGACACCGGACAGGTCGGTGTGAACTTGGAGTCTACAAGTTGCTTCGTCTTACCTACTAACAATAAGACAACTAGAAGTATTATATCTATGGTTTTCCGGAATGCATCTTCTTAAAAAGCTTCGTCAACTATACTAGCGGCATATCTGACTCCGTTTTGTACAACTATTCGATGTTTGTTGTACAATGACATCTTATTGTTAGGTATCCTACCAATAGTACTTGTACCTGTAGGGAAGTCTTCAATAGAAATGTTTGTGCTACTAGAAAGATAACGAGTGAGAAAGAAAAGAAGCTCTTATTCTCCTTAGGCAACAAACTCCATTCCAGGTAGACGGCCTTATCGAGCGCTCCCTTCCTCTTTCTGCCCTCTACTTCATCAGCAGCATCCCTAACGACGATGTCAAAACACGTAAGTTACAAAAGATGGCAAAAAGGTTCGCAACGGACAGGATTCGAACCTATGCGGGCAGAGCCCAATTGATTTCTAGTCAATCTCCTTAACCACTCGGACACCGTTGCACGTTCTGCTCTTCCCATATTTTGATAGATGAGGGACGCCTGCCTGTTCATACAGACCAAAACTCAATAAAAGCGAAATTGTGAGAGAACAACGGGTGAGACCGGCAGCCCTCAGTCAGTCAAACGGGCCTGGGAGAGTTGAAAGACCAAACTACGTGCACATGTCTGCCTTTCTTATTGTTAGAGAGTGAATGTTTATTATAAAGTGACAATGATAATGACATATATAATGACATATGTATTGACATGCACTGACATGTTTAGTGGGTCGATGGGAATTTATCATCCACAATGGAACCTCAAACGGTGATGGAGGAACCACATCGAACCTCACAATTGTCGGGTATGTTTCCAGTTTCGGAATCAATAATTGGAATGAAAAAGAAAGCTAAAATTGTTTTGAGTATAATTGCATATAAAAATAATAGAAAAAGAAGAGTTTTCAGCGTGTCAAAGAGGAATTAAGCTCTTTTTATGCCGCGCACAGAATTTGCTTTTAGTTGACGGCCAGTTAAACAGGGGTTCTAACAATAAGGTGTAAAATTCGGGAAAACAAACGATTGTGCCTGATTCAAGATAACCTTCAATTCAGATTTGGTACAAACGGATCTGCCGTCACAACAGTGAAAACGAACACTTCTCTCCAGAAAGTGCCATCGACTTCCCTGATTCAGGTATATCTCTTCTCTCTCTTATTCCAAGCTTTCCTTTCATCGGCTACAACAATTACCGTACTCGTTAACGCCTTTTTCAATTTTCCCCGCAGGACCCAAAATAATTCAAATCGTTAAAACTCCCTAAGAGCCGCCTCGCCTCCTCTAACCATACGGAACGTCTAGGCAGAATACCTCCGGCGACAGTTTCAGGTGGATTTTGGTGATATCGGAGAGCTGTTCAAAGTGCGATTCGAGATCGACGGCGTCGGCGAGCAACCGGATTATTACATGGACTTTGTCGAGATGCGGGATATCGATACGGATGAGCGGTTGGCGGTCAGGTGAGCAAAACATTTTTGAATCTATTGTTTCCCGCCAATTCTTTCCGGTCCTTGAAATGAATAAAAACCTCTGTTCTTTTGAATATCTCTTGTCTAAATATGCAAGCTAGGTAACTAAACTCTGTGGCTGACATTGTACAGAATAATGAACGTTCGAATAAATGACATAGCACCTTTTTCCGCTCTCATATAGCCTTCACTTTGGTCTGAAACACATTATAAACGGGGTCAGTCACGTGCGTTATTTGTATAATTATGCTATAGTTTGGCCCTTGCAATCGTTATAGAACATCCAATCGGCATTCAAGTCACAAAAGAACCAATAGGAGAGTCGACCTGATCACATGCAACGAACCTCAGAATTCCAGATGACAAAAAAAATGTCTTTACGCCTTTGTTAATACACGCTTAGCAATACCTACTATTGTCATACCTCACTCCGTTCTGTACAAATATCCGACTGTCACTGGATAACCAAATCTTATTGTTAGGTTTCTTTCTAATTGCACAGATTTGCCAGGGTATTTAAATTCTTCGCAAACCTAAGCCGTCTTACAAGCTTGTGAACTGCGTTGAACTGTGAAAAAAGTTGAATACGCTAGCAAAATTGAACATATAGCGACAGTCGGACATTTGTACAGAACGGATTCAGATAAGCCAATAATATATGGTCTCTTTGTCTAATGTCAGGCTCTGTAAAAAGAAGTTAGGACCGTATTCCGTCAATCTACAGTATTTCATTTATATGTGTTAAAATTGCTTTATTGCAGCGTGTGCAAGTGGCTGGACACGACGGGTCGGCGGAAGCGATCGCAAGCGTTCCGCGAGATCAGCGTTTTCCGCGCCGGCGCGCAGGCGTTGTCCAGTACGTTACTTTCAGGCGCCATATTTCTAACCTGTTCGGCACATTTATGTTATTTGTTACATGTCATATTTATGTTAGAATCTTGCAATTTGCTATAGCTATTTGATATCAACCTTAATGCCTTCAAGCTTGCTCATTGCTACTTATGTTATCTGCGTAGCACAAAATTAATATGTGTAATTTGATGCAAGAAGAGCAGTGTTACAAACACTCTCCGACAACAACGTTATTGATAACGTTGTTATGCAGGCGTTGTCCAGTACGTTACTGGACAACGCCTGCATAACAACGTTTCGGGATACCTTAACATTGGAAGCACCCTGTTTGTGAGCTTAAAGTCCCATTAGACACCCGTTTCGGCCTTCTTATAATAGGGGGTTACCCGGTTTCCAAATGTAGAAACGATAGACGTCGATGTATGGTTACAAAACAGCTTACATATATACCGATTCTAACAATAAGATACGAAGACAGGCGGGCTAACGTTTCTTTGTACATTCAGTGAACAACTATGAGGGCAAGGTAACACCGGGCGATCAATATATTATGACGAATGAGACGCTTACCGCTCAACTGGTCGGAGAGCTCAGCGACAGCGGCGTGTTCCCGCTCAAGTTCGATGGAAGCAAGAAGGTATACCTGATAGATATGTAGGCCAGATGCTGCTTTTCCACCAGTTAGCGACAGACAAACATATTCCTGACTTGTGAAGATGTCGAAATTTTTGCACTGGAAACACTCGAGGAGGTCCAAATTTCGAACAAAACATCCTACAGAATGCTGAAATAGCTGTGAGTGGTCACAGTGCGGATTTTATGCGCCTACAAATCTATTGCAGCCTACGGTAGTCTGGTTCATGCTATTTTTACGCAAGTTACGCTAACATCAGCTGTTGATTTCTTATGTTTGTTTTTAAAAATTAGCTAGCCAACTCGACCTAACAATAAGATGGTCGTTTCATCAAATTGAACATATTTCAGGAATATTCGTTCAACATCGAATGTGTGCATCTCGGTCGAATCCAAGGCATGAAGGTGTTCGGTGACTTCACCAAGATGGGTCGGTTAACAGGAAAAAACTTTTTAATTATTGACTAATCTAATTAGCATTCAAAAATTGTAACTTGTCGCCGAGTCTGCTCCTTGTCACACTACCATTGTTAACAGAACATTGTGACTGCAGAGTTGTAAACTATCATTTACGAACTGGATGGAGCTTTTTGCATATTGAGCAACGGAAACTAACAACAAGTTATTTTTGTCTGAGCTGTAACTCTAATCTTGCAACTATAGCTAACGCCATGAAGATTTCATAGCATTTGTCGTGCTTATGTTTATATTCGTTCTTCAGGCCAAGATATCCTGGAGGGCTTCTCGATCCTGCAGCAAATCTGGGATATCCATGGCATTCCGGATGTTACCATTGCGAAGAAGGTATATAATGCTTTCTGGACTTATTGTTATCTGTATTTTTTGTTTGTTTTCAATAATAACAATAAGTAAAGAACTTTATTTTACTTATTATTATTCTTGAAAACACAACCACTTACAATTAGAAGCAGATATAGCTGTCTGGTGCATGATATGACAGAAACACTGTCTTATTGTTAGGTAAACCAACAAGCGATACTGGTCCGCATAAAAAAGGGACGATTCCATAAACGCACAAAATGACTTCCGCACAAAAAAGAACATGAACCTTAAACTATATACTATCTGTATTTCAGTATGAGTTTCGGGATATGCCCAATTTAGGACCATATACCGGAATTTGTTTCGATGGATTACTTACCGACAAAAATATGAGCTTCGCTTATTGGATCGTCCCCAAGACATTGTTTTTGTGATACAGGAGATAGATATAAGCCCCGGATATGGAATATAAGCCAGTAGACTCTTTCAATTGAATGTTTAAGCTAATTATAAGTAGTCAAGTGCTAACAACAAGAATCGTTTAGTTGATTGCAACGAAGGCTGTTGTCATCGAATCCAAGCATTGTCCTTACAAGTACAAACTGGGCGAGGGAAGAGTGGCGGAACTCGAAGACGACGGACCGAAGCACAAACAACTCATGCTTATAAGTAAGCGTTTCAATCAATTTCAGGTTGTAAAGGCAAAGCAAAAGTCAAAATTTCCCGTATTCAAGGCATGTTGCTTTGTAGGATCTAAAGCTTACACTCACACACATTTGTGACACTTTGACCCTTACGATTACGGTTGGGTTTTTTTTCAACAGTCTACGGAGCCACACTTTTGCCTTACATTTCAGTTATGATGAAAATAAAGTTTCTACAGAGGGTTTCCTTGACGGGGGATCCTGATGTGCCAGGAACACTCTCATTGTCAGGAGTTCCTGAACAATTGTGATATGTCTACCGAAAACACAAAGTCGCAGTGAATGTGTTATGCTCAGTTGGTTGCAACTTACTGGCAACTGTTAGCCATAGCATGCATTGAATTCTAGAGAGATACTGAATAATGCCTGTTTCAGCCATGGATGGTCGCTTGACGAGGAATAAGAAGGATCAGTACATCTCCAACGAGGACGACTGGATGCTCGAACTAGGCATTGGGGTAGGTGACACTAACAATAAGAAAGAGTCTTCATTTTCTATGAAGTGTTCTTCTATAACAAAGTCACCTCCTCTATAGAGTCTTCCTTCTACAGAAATTTCGTCAAATAGAGCTTTGCCGGCCTACAGCAAGAGTACACGTAATAAAATAATCACTATAACCATCACTTTCATTGTTTTTATGTGCTGGCAACAAAAGAAAAGCAGTGAATTGCAAAAGTCTTCGCAGTGGACAGGATTCGAACCTGTGCGGGCAAAGCCCAATTGATTTCTAGTCAATCTCCTTAACCACTCGGACACCACTGCACGTTCTCGTGGCATCATTTTTTGAATGACATTGTCGCTCATAGGCGGTTCTACACTGACTGTCAGCAAAGTGATAGTGTGAGCAAGACTGCTGACAAGGCAGTTCACTAATTCAAGTTGATCAGGTTCTTATGCTTTAGATGCGTGTGATTCTAAAGTACATATATACATAGGTTTTAGATATAGCGCTTCTTCAAAATTATCTGTCAACGGCTAGTTGTAATTTGAAAATTTTTTTTAAATATTTCGTTACAGGATTCGAAGCCGAAGATCTTCATTACCGTATCACTGGTGGTCGGAATGAAGGAGTACACGATGCAGTATGACACCGAGCATCCGGAGAACGAGCTTCTCTATAGGGTACTGTGTTTTTATACACTTTTAAAGTTTTGCAGTTTTACATCTTATCTAGTATAAACTAGTTTGTGTTACTTTACAAACATTATGCTTACTGAAGTAACAAATGTTACAATAGTATCAATTACTATACTATTGGAATATCTGGCTCCGTTCAATACAAATATCAGACTGTCATTATTTATTCAATTTTGTAAGCGTATTCAAGTTTTTCACAATTCAGTACAGGTTGAAAAGCTTGTGAAATGACATAGGTTTGTAAAAAATTTGAATACTTTGGCAAATATAGGTAATTGGAAAGAAACTTAACAATAAGATACCATCATAAATCGACAGTCGGATATGTGTACAGAACGGAGTCAGGTATTCATTCATTCATTATTAGTTCATTCAGGTAGGCCAATAGTAACAATTATAATACTTTACAGACATTGGTGACACATAAAATTCAGCGATACTTCACGAAATGCAGTTGAAACTGTTTTCCTTTCAGTTGAAATGCGATTCAATCGGTTTGATCGACAAAGTTCGGATAGGAGTCGATCCACTGGAGAAATATGTCGATTTGACCATCAAGAAGGTAAACAGCCATCAACGGTCCTCCATTATCTTACAATTAGTATTTTCCTACCGTAAATGGCCTACTGATAACTAGATAATTTATATTTGTAACAAATAATGCTTTCAGAATGCTTGTTATATCTTGTATTTACAGGTTGTCAGGGACTGATTCTGTAGATTACTTTACTCTTGCTTTACTTGAACTTGAAATGGAGTATTTGAAAGAAAAACCTTGAAATGAAGTACTTGAAAGAACTTGAAAGAAAAATATATTTCAGATGCGTTTATCAAATGGTGCCACTCATGCCGAGATGAGGTTGCCAGTGGTGGAAACAGTCTTCCAACCGGCCACCGTCTACGAGTTCCCCGCCATCTATCCGGACATCTCACCGAAACAATGTATGCACTTCTTCTTGTTAGAACTCAAATCAAATCAAACTTATTCTGTCATTAGAAGGTACATATGTTCTTTCACTTTGATGTCTTCCTGTAAACGTGGTTGATCAACGGCAGCAGCACATGCTAGAAAAGTCTGTCTCATTGTCAGGCTGTTAGAACTCAGTGTCAACATATTGCATTAGTACCAAATGGAAATAACATTTTCTTAGTTACGTGGAGCAGAGCAAGAATAAAGCACAACGCTGTTTTCTATCATATCTGACTTTGAAACATTAAAAACGCTCTTTCAGCCGTGATCTATACAATTGCACTCGAAACAGTCGAAGTGACCGGGACGTTCTTGTTGTTCATCCAGGTAAGTATTATTGGCTTATCTGACTCCGTTCTGTACAAATATCCGACTGTCATTATATATTCAATTTTGTAAGCGTATTCAAGTTTTCACAATTCAGTACAGGTTCACAAGCTTGTGAAATGACGTAGGTTAGTGAAAAATTTGAATACTTTGGGTAATTGGGAAGAAACCTAACAATAAGATATCGTTATAAATCGACAGTCGGATATTTGTACAGAACGGAGTCAAGTATTCAAATAGTAGAGCACTCAACAGCAAAAAACCTAACTATTATATCTGCCTTCCCATGTTCTGTGTTGAGTAAAGTATTTAAAGCACTAAATGCTATCAAAGTACATATCCCTGAGCACAAAAGTGGCGGGTCAATGAAACATTCGCTATGAACACCTTTTTTGTGAATGAAATGACGGTTCCCGGCTTCCTTTAAATAACGTTTTCAAAGCATTATGAACCCAACTCTGCCGTATTCAGGTCGAAGGTGAGAAGTCGAGCACCGGTTTCCGTCCACCTCCAGATCACTGGAATCTCGAGTTTGAAAATGGATCGGTAAGAGCCTTACTTGTTCATTAATTAGTAGGGATAAGCATATATGTAAGCAATTTTTACAATGTAAATACATATGTATTATGAATTTTTACAAAATTTTAAAAAGATGCATGAATATCTTCAGAGGGAACAGTTCGACCTGGAAGCGGTTGATATCGGACAAGTGAAGAGCATCTCAATGCGGATGGAACGATGCGATCAGGTATTAAAATTAAGCTTATTAGTATAAGTAGTAAAGTAAATGAAGAAAAGTTAGTATGCTAGGAAACTACTTATTGTGAGTACTCACAAAACGAAATGTTCAGTAGAGCCGCTATAAACATCCTTTCCCCACGGTTATTCCACCGTGGAGAATGGTGGGTCACTTCTATAATGGCCTCCACCGTCTCGGTGGAGTTTGGTTGAACCACCGAGGAAAATGGTGGATTGCGGTTCCACCGAGCACTTCAATTAATGAGTAAATGAGGTTTATGCCGTACGTGACCTTACCCATTCATTGGGGTAGAAAGCTGTCATTTCCAGACGAATTTACTTATGTGTATTCCCTAAACACAAAAGTTGCGGATCAATGATACGTTTGTTTTGAACATATTCCCACAAAATACCTGTTTCGTGGGTCCTTTAGGTAGTATAGAATGGTATTATAGAAATGATTATTACGATTTCAGTCTTCCCGTTGGATTGGAAGCGTTCGCGTAGCTGCAAGCACGTCCGAAGAGCACTATGATGCCGGAGAACTGTAAGTTTCTTCTTACAATTATGATTTACTCGTTTCAAGAATACTGTTGTAGCAGTCTTTGGCCCGCCCCGTGTTTTGCAACAGAAAACAACGTGTGTGGAAAATCCCATCAAGCTAACAATAATGCGTTATATGAAATAGATAGTAACATGTCATATATTTCAATACATGTTTCACGCTGGTTATGAAGACGTAATGTAATATATATAAAACATGATAAATACAATAATCTAAATATGTAATAAATACATATGTTTCAGAACGCTGGACATGGACCACCCGGTCGAGGCAGCTGAACTGAAAGAGATATGATCTCTGATTTCTGATCTTTGATCTGTTTTGTCGCTCATTAACTTATAAGGTTTTATAACACGAGGGATTATTATATTTGTGGTTTTTTAAAAGTAATTTATTACCGTATACGCATTATGAGTACAACGCGTAGTTTGCTCAAGCCTTTCATCATTTTGTTCTTGCATTTTTGTATTGATGTACCCAGCGGCTTCGTAGAGTGTGATATGCATAAGTACGTAGTGCACGTGCATTTCGGTTTTGTGTATTTTGGGAAACCTCACCTCCCACAACACCATTTCCCAATAAGTTGAAAATGATATGGATATTATTTAAAACCACGAACCTGGCATGATAATTTTTTTTAATACTGTTTTTTTTGGAAGTGAGGATTATGGAAAATGTTGACCGTCCGTACATTTGTATTTGTTGCTTACTATTGGAATACCGGACTCCGTTTCATACAAATATCCGACTGTCGTTGTATGGTAAAATCTTATTGTCAGGTTTATTTAAAATTACCGAATTTGCTGACGTATTCAAAGCTTTTGCTACGCTATGCCGTTTTACATGCTTGCTATGAATTGCTAAAGTAAAGTTCTCCCGAATCAAGGTTTGTTCACCTGCGAGGGGTCCCGAAAAGGCCGAAATACTATGAACTGTCAAAAAGCTGAATGCGCTTACAAAATTGAACATACAGTCGGATATTTGTACTGAACGGAGTCTATTCCAATAGCAGTTATTGTTTTCCTAATAATTATTACAGAATTGTATCAAGAGTAATATTTTTTTAATATAATACGTTCGTCATTTTGTGTGTACTTTGAGCAAGGGATGATTCGGCTCCCAAACATATCGCATCCCACTTGTGAACATGTCATAGACTGTCGAGTAGAATAAATGTGTTTATTGATTTTTTTTGTATTGCACCGCAAAAAAAGACAACTGGAAATTTCTTTATGCAGCTCTCTTGAAATCCGGTAAATAAGCAGTAATGTTCTTGTTACAACGTTATCATAACATCAGTCAAAATATGTATAAACAATGGTTGGTTTTTCTTTTCTAATACACACCGAGTCAATAACAAAGTACAAAACTGTTTGGAATTCCTCCTCCCGGGCTTGTTCACCAATATGTAGAGGCAGTTTTTTTTCAATCTTAATTCTGTGTATCTCATTGTTATATAAAGCGTTTGTTACTGTATGTAAAACAAGTACTGTAGACTGGGACGGAAGCAACATTGTGATTAGAATTCGTCCCGACTCGCAGCCATGGCTGCCACTTTCTCCTCGTATTTGAAGTGGATGTCGCGTTTCTCTTTGACGGGTTTGTTCATGATGTTCAAGAAGGCGTCGGCATCCGCGGAGTCATCCGGGATCAGACTGCAGACGCCAGCGGCTATCGAGATATTCTCCAGACCTGAAGATTTTTTGATATTCCAGTGAAGCTTCTGCTAAGCTCAAATTTGCACATCCCATTGTTCGAGATACCCTTGTAGTGCATCTTAGGTTCTGTAAATCAGCGCAGAATAATGCTATGGACTGAACAACAACTATTATCGAAATTACTTATGTCTAAGCTTGTCAATACATAACTAGTCAAATTCTTGTCCCGGGCACTTTTACAAGTAATTCATGCTTATGGACTCATCCTGCAATAGTTAGGAGTCATTCGGAACAAGGAAAGCATTTCCCGTTTTTTCTAACAATAAGCGTTCTTCCGTAGGATTTCGTGAGCCTACTAACACGATTTTGTTATTGCAGCTTATTGTCGGCACTTTTTTGCTGTGATGTAACCTCAACGCATAGAATTTGCATTGTTATCTTATTGTTAGTATTCACCTAATTGTAAGACAAATAAAAGACTCAAAAAAGACTTCTTGCCTTCAACGCAGAATTCTTTGAGACAGTGCAATGCATTCGGCGTCTCATTCATCTCGCACACTTTGAGTTCCTGGAAATATGGGATTTTTTTCTTCAGTTCCTGGAATAACATAAATTCTAAATCCAAAAAAAAAATTATTTATGCAGCTGAAATATAATAATAATAAATGAACAGAACGTACCACAGAGCAAAAGCGTTCCGGCTTGAACAGTTCTTGCAATCCAGGAATCAGAATTTGCAGGGCAGTTTGAAGGATTTGAACGCACTAAAAACAGCATATAAAAGAAAATAAAGTGTTCGGAAAGATGGATTTGGAACACTTTGGTCAGTTTGGTTTAAACTTTCTCTAACAATAAGATAATACATTTCTTGATAACGTTTTATTCTCACCCTCGTATAAAGCAAGAACAATAGCTGACGATGAGAAGTATGCTTACTGGTTACACATTTTTTACATCTATGCATTGCTTCTTGTTTGAAAGATCTCATACAGTATCCTGCGGAACAGGAAGATAGTTTTGAAGCAGCTGGCAGACGAGAGCAGTTCCGACGTTGTAGATCGTATTAAGCATTGTGTCGTCCAAGAGTACGCGGTGCTGAAGAAGGAAAATCGGTCATGGTGCATGCAGGTGTATGCAGTATAAAGGGATGGAAGGCATAGGGTAAGAAGTTACGGAAAGTTACGGTAGTAGGTGTACGGCTTATAGAACTTGTCGTTGTTGCCTTATTGTTATCACTTACTTAATTATGATCACATAAAAGCCTCAAAAAGACTTCTCTTCTCATTATTTTTCTTAGTCGTTTTCGATTTTACAGTCTCGTTGTCAGTGCTCAGGTTTCGCTACGGTACCTTATAAGGCATACATGTTTTTGCCACTGAGCTACTAATTGACATATTATACACATTTTGGTTTGTCAAGTATAACTTGAGATTCGAGGTGAAATACAATTACTAGTTATAGTTTAACGTACTAGTTATGGTTTGGGCTTAAGGGATCGTTGCACCAAAAATTACCTCAATCAGCGTCATCAAAGTCATACAACCGGCACATTCGGCACACACAACGGCATCGGTAAAGTTGGCAACTGAAACGAGACTACAATGGTTACAAAGTTTACAATATTTGTAAATAAAGCGAAGAACAATTTTGCCTCGACTAGTTTAGAGGTTTTATAATATAATATTATGTAGATCTTGCATATTTTCGGCATAATATAGCATATTCAGCAAGAGAGCAAACAAGAGTTTTAAACACTCAAGCACCATGCAGGATTATCTGAAGCTTTTTTGTATGGGTATGTTTTAGATAACTTATTGTTCCTAACAATAAGTCAATGCTAAAGGTCAAGGAAAATGTCAATTTCAAATAAAAGGTCAACTTTAAAGTCAAGGAAATAACAACACCCATTACTTACAAATACTGTCGTACTCTGGGTAACAACCGGGCGCGAGGGCCGAGCAAATGGTCTTCGCAGTCGGAATCTGAGCATCGAAGAGCAGTCGCTCTTTCTGCGTTGAAGGATCTCCCTGAATCACCATGTCGTATATAGTAATTGTTATTATGCATTACAAGTAATGCATCTTATTATGTACTAACAATAAGAAACAATTTGTATAAGTAATGCAAACTGTAAGTTATTGTTAGTGCCCGAGTAATGCGCGATTTCTCATTGTTAGCTCACAAACAGTTGTAAATACAGCAGCTGTATGCACGAACGGTGCCACAAATCTGTTTCACCGCCTTTGTATATTTGTGTATTTTCGCAATCGAAACTTCTTTGCA
>JACMIJ010001520.1:0-12188 GCA_014805365.1 Koerneria luziae
CCCCCCCCCCCCCCCCGCAACCGTGAGAACCAGCTCGTAATGGAAAATTAATAAGGTTCAATTTTTTGTTCGCGATTAATTACTTAATTACAATTGGCGCAGCGAAATCACAATTCCACTTACGATTAGTTTTCGTATTCCTTTTCAACCCTAACAATAAGACAATAACAATAACAATTTGAGAAGATATCGCCAGCACCTTCAAAGAAGGAGTCCAGGCTCTGTTTGCAATTTACGCATAGACTAATTACATAAATAAATAGGGCATGGTCATTGTTTACTTAATTTCCAGATTATGCCTGTTTAAGCCCCATAAAACACTTAATTGGCACTTATTTCACTAAATAACTTTCAAAAGTATCAACAACGCCCAGGGTAGACTATGGTGAACGAAATCATAGTACTTCCAAAAGTGAGTTTGCTCGTTCAAACAGCCTGCATTTTTGTTCATGTCATGCTGCATATTTTCTCCACCTGCAGCTTTTACATATGTCCATTGTATGTAGAAAGTAGTAGTAAATCATGCTTACTGCCACGACTTTAAAAGTGAAAGTAAATGCTTCCCGGCCCATGCTGAGGAGCTGCGAAACCGTAGTTTTGTGTTAGCAGAATTGCGTGTGTAAGGAACCGCAAGTTCTGCGAAGGGGGCAACTATATGAGGAAAGGATGCTTTTTGCCACGGAGGGTTCCCCTTTTAAAAGTCGAAATCGGCTCTCCACAACAATTATATCAATAGGGTCGAACGCATTTTGAGCCATGTCACGATCGGCGTATTATTGTTAGCTCAAGGGCGAATACTGTTGCTCTCTCTAATACGTACTATAGATAAGAAGCTATCAACGAGTGCTAGCGCATTGGTAGTGATTCAAATCTATCATACACGAACTGGTTAGCTCACAACCTTGAGCAAATAAGGGTTAGTAAGCGTGAACTTTAACTTTCTTGCTATCGAAATAAGGGAATGCTATACTTAACTGTACAAATATCCGATTGTTGTGTGATGATATCTTATTGTTATGCTTCTTAGCGAATACAATTTTAACAAAAGGTATTTCACTTATTTTCAATACTATGCCATTTCTCACCTGTTATCAACTGTGCGCAATTTGAGTACACTTACAAAATTGACTGTTTGCGACAGTCGGATATTTGTACAGCACGGAATGAAGTATTCCAGTAGTATTTGGACACCCACCACAAAATACGACGTCGCGATGCTTGGTAAGCTTCATAATGCCTGCTTTCCCTGGTGGGCGCACATAACAATTAGCTGCTTTTGCACACACTTTTAAACCTTTCTGAGAATCGTTAGGGAAGGAGCAAAGGCATTATTGCTTCGGACTCAGTTTCATGATGTTTGGATCTCGAAAGTACCAGCATACCTTTATCTCGGAGCAACGAGTGATTGTTCCGTTTTATCATAAATTCAATTGTTTTGTGCTTTGACAATCTACATAAGTATCCTTGGGCAATGCGAAAAGCATTGCACAACCCTAAACCTTAACTTACCAAAGGGATCGGAAACCGTGAGTTTTTTTCGGAAAACTGGTCGCAGGCAAAACTAACCTTTCTTCTGCAAAATATCATACTTATTCCTCTGCCTACAGAGAAGCTGCGGGGCTCTTATGTACATATTTCTGCACAACTCAATAACGGTTTCTCAGCACTTTTAAGAAGTGTGTTACCTCCTTCCTCATCTATTGGCTAGAAAGTAGACATCAGGTTTGGTTGAATTTGTCAATGACGTTATTTTGAAGCTTTTTGGTTAAAAGCAGGTGCCTTTTTGCCATAATTATTATCGGCGTACGAACTTTGCTCGCTCGGTTATCTTTGAACCTGACACGGATTGTTTTGCATCTTTGGAGCCGCCATTTCAGTTAAATCAAATATTTCATTATTTTCGTCTGTAACTCTTCATTTATTACTTTGCGTTCCCAATATGCCAGTTTCGGAATGCACAAAAATTTCTTGTGATGTGAAACATGTCGTTTATGTGGAAACCCGTCAGCTACTCGTTGTAAGAAGAAATAAGCCTCAAATAAGCCTGAATTGTGGTCGAGTGTTTAAAACACTCATTTTTTAATGTTAAGTATTTCGTAATCCTATTAAAATAGAGTGTTATAAACACTTAAGTACTAAGAAGTGTCTAAACACTCTAAATTCGTGGCTTATTTTTCCTCTGCGTACTATTATAGATATTCAAATGAGTTTATCTTCGCCATTCTATTGTACAGAACTGATGGACATTGAACTGCTGGATACGTTCTACTACATTCGTCTCGGAACATGTGTGCTGTCCGTCTTTGTGCACGGTATCGCTATCTATGCGGTTGTTTCGACGATTGCTCGAAATAGCCGGTTGTATTCGAAATATCTCGTTGTCAGCATGGTTTGTTGATTGCTGTTGTTGATTGTTATTTTCTGTGTCTAGGTAGAAATGGCCCAAATTGAAGTAAGTGGTCTCAATAAGGATGTTGGTACCTCCTAACAAGGAAATAGGGTAGTATTATAATGAAATAAGAAAAAGCTACGTGTTCTACGACTCTTCACGAACATGAATGAGCACCAAAAGTTGGCCATCTACCAATTAGACGATTGCAAGGCTGCTTCTTCTTTATACGGCGTGTTTTTTTTTGCCGACCTACCGTATACCTTCTTTGCAAAAAACATAGACATTGCTCATTATAACAAAAGAAAGTGCAAATTTGAAACCGGCGAATGTTTCATTGTCTGCAGTGACATCTTGACTGTATGTTCAGATCAGCGGTTGCATCTGGGACATCTATATCTGTTTGTTGTTTCAACCCATCTCTCTTCTTCCATCCCCATGTGTCTACGGTGCTGGATGGCTACACTCGCTACTCGGAATTCCAACGACCATTCAATTTGTGCGTGGGAACTTTAACTCTTAGAGATGAAGCTTCAAACAGCGTTTCATAACCTCCGGTCTAGCTATCTCATTTTCATACTTAGACAAAGAGATATTCTAAAAGACATAGAAATAGACATTTTTGAACTGGTGCGAAAACACCACATTCAAAATACTGTGTTTCAAGCTGTCGTTCAGTCGCTTTGCTTGTTTCTGTGTGCGGTACCGATTTCGCCAATCTTTGCCTGTTTCATGTATCGCCAGCAGGTTGTTGCTTTTCTGAGAAATATATATAACCTCAAAATAAATCTTTAAGAACTCTGTTCAGTTTTTTAACAAGTTTCCTAACAATAAGTTTTAATTTGAAAAATATACAATTACGATATTGTAATGTGCGCAGTCTAATATTCAAATATTTTGTTCTCTGGTTCCAACGAGATTTCCAGTGACCTCTTACAGTGACTGAGTGTAAAAGGTCACTGTAAAGGTCATTGGAAATCAGGAATGCTTACAATCGAGACAGGCTGTTCTTCTTCCCAACTCGCGATATCGCCTATCCGTTTTTCGTCGCCATATACTGATCTTCGTTATGGTCGCCGGTCTTTTCATTGTTTCTTTAATGTGCTTATTTGCATATGACGATAATACAAGTGTTCGGCTTCTGGAAAGGGTATGCTAGGTTTCTATAGAAAGTATATGGTTTCTATTGATAGTATATGGCACAGACAAGAAAGAAGCAAAATCAGCTATTGCGCGTGAATTTGGACAATTCTAACACTAAGAGGTGGCCATTGTCATTTCTTATTGTTAGAATAATCATGCGTATGCGTGTATGACACAACTTATAAGATTTGAGTATAATATTTGTATAAACGTAGTAGTGTGATGAGACTCGCAATGTAGTTCAAAAGACAGTTGTTTGACGTAGCCGACGTAGCCACGTTTAGGAGGCGCATTTCTGCTGCTTTCAAGTGACAGTGTATCCTTACCGTTAGACTGATTTGTTCCTATTCAAGTTGTCTCTAACACTTGTATTGCAGCACTGGCCATCCACGATTCTGACCTCTGTCTCCGGCTTCGCATGCTACGACGTCTCTCCTCCGTCCGTCGTGTTCTTCGGAATGTGCCTTCTATGCATCCTCGTCGCGATGCTCATGTTCACCGTCATCCTGATCACCTGTCACATCTTCTACTGCCTGAACTCGCTGTTCAGCCACATGTCGGCAACCACGAAGACGTATCATCGGAGTATGACGAAGGTGCTTCTGGTGCAGGTGCATTTTTCATAGCATGATCTCAGAGGAAAATAAGCCACAAATTTCGAGTGTTTTAACACTCCTTAGTGCTTGAGTGTATATAACACTCTTTTTTTTCAATTGGATTACGAAGAGAAATGAGTGTTTTAAACACTCAAGCTGCATTCAGGCTTATCGAGACTTATTTTTCCTTCTGCCGGTCTATAGGCCCATCGTTTCTTTTCAAAATGCAGTGTGTTACAGGCTTGGTTACAGGCTTCACTGCCAGCGCTCTTCCTCGGCCTTCCGCTTGCGTACGTCACGTATGTCGCGGTGAAGTCGATCCGAGCGGACTGTAAGTCCTATACGTTCATTGTTACGGAGAACACAGATAAGAGAAGATAACAATCATAAAGAAGATGTATTGCCCCGTGGTAGGAAACAATTAACTTTTAGTTAAATCAAACGATGAGGAGAGATAAATCAATTGTACTGTCTTTGTGTTTGTTACTTCTCCTACGTTGTGTTTCTCCATCTTATTGTTAGAAAAGGCCAAAAAGCATTATTTGGTACGCGTTATGCCATTACAGGCATGCATTAGGACACGCAACGTTTGTGCTAGAACGTGTGTTCTTTTGTGCCAAAATGCAAAAGCGAACGCTTTGCCGTGTTCGGTCGCTCTTATTAAGAAATGTAAGCATGATAATCATGAGCGAAACTCGTCAAACATATGTTGTTTCCCTTATTGCTACCTTCTCTGATCCATGGTAGTGGATTCATTATGATTCAGTTGGCTTTCTGCTGACGATTGAGTTGTTCTCGCTTCACTCGACCGCTCATTGTCTCGCCACGATCGCCCTGACCAGCGAATATCGACATTTCTTCACACGAATGTGCATACGTCGCATTCGACGGACGCTTCGAATAGCGAACGCCAGCGATGAGGGAATCACGTTCCTGAAAGAATCCGTGCTGGTACCGAACATGCCGAGGATCGCCTGATCGAAACGGTTTGTATTGTTGGCTTACCTGACTCCGTTCTCTATAAATATCCGACTGTCGCATTATGATGCAATCTTATTGTTAGGTTTCTTACCAAGTACCCAAATTTGAGAAATGATCCAAATTTTTAGCAACCCTATGCCGTTTCACAACCTTGTGAACCTGCTGTAAACAATGAAAGTTTGAATACACATGCAAAATTGATAATGTAGCAACAGTCGGACATTTGTATGGAACGGAGTCAAGTATTCCAATAGTACTGCTTGTTGGGCATAAAACCGTCAAGATCACGATTTTCATATACCTGTCTGTCATAGTAAGCACAAATAAGAGAAAATACAAACATTAAAAAACATAATTATTTTACTGGATTCGGCTCGCATATCATAAGCTTATTTAGCTGTTTGAAAGTATATAATTGGTATTTGGTTCTAAATATAGCATAGCTATTTAGGATAAAGTGCAGTTACTCCTAACAATAAGAAATATCACGGAGAGATCCGCTGGTCGATCAATTTTAGAAATCTGTTCATGAGCCGAACTGACGTGTTAAGACATCAGACAAATTATAAGTATCTGTCAAAAAAGTAGATAAAAACGAATTGACAGCCATTTGAGACAGGTGACAAGCTTATCCAGCACACAGAACAAATTACTTTCCCACTAATAGCTATTACAAGAAGAGAGTGTTTTCCTTCCTTGTCATTATGTATTATATTATTATGCGATTCATAGTAACGCCGGCGAACACTTATTACTAGAAATACATTACTCCGTTCGTTACAAATACCCGACTGTCGCTATTGATGCAACTTCCGCCAGTTTTAAATTTGCATAGCATTATGCAATGACATTTTGTTAGCTTATGCAAAAGTTCACTTCTTTTCTATTATAAAAAAGTGTTCATTAAACTTCATCTTCACGTGCTATAAATGGCAAAAAATGTAATGAAAGGTCATAAAAATGCGAAAATTGTAAATACATTGGCCAATTTGTGTAATATGGTTAGACCATAACAATAAGATCTGAACATACAGTCGGCCACGTGTGCTGAACGTGGTCAGGTATTATGTTCCAACACATATGTTTATATTTATGTTTTTTATACCTCTGCTTTATATGTTTCAAACCTTAAAGGAGGCCGGAAGCCGTCATTTCATTCGTGAACAATGCGTTCATAATGAGTGTTTTATGGCCACTTTTGTGTTCAGGGAATGCACATATGCAAATTCCTCGGTAAACTGGCGGTTTCCGGCCGCTTAAAGAAGGAGTAAATCCATTTTTTTGCTATGCCCGAATCGTCTTATGTTTGCTGTGAAACACGAATAAATAGGGCATAGCTACGTGCTATTTTCACCCGTTTTTCGGTCCTCTCAAGCCTCATAGAACACTCAATTGGCACTTATATCACTAACTAAGCTACAGAAGTGTCGACCACACTCAGGGCAAGCTATGGTTAACGGGGACATAGTACTTTGAAAAGTGAGTTTACACCTTCTTTAAGATGATGATTACTTGTAGAGCATGAACATTCTGGACTCACCGATATACGAAGCGTTTTTCTACGTTCGTATCGGGACGTGTGCTGTCTCGGTGCTCGTTAACGGATTCACCGCCTTCACTATCACTGTCTGTATGGACCGATCGACCCGGCTGTACTCGATCTACCTCATCTGCAGCGTGGTTAGCCTATGCTCGAAACCATGCCTAGACTAGACTATGTAGACTATGCCAGAAGCTCACAGTGCATAGCCCATAGTTTGAACACTGCTCGGGTCCTAACATGGAGAATGCACCTAGTCAATGCGACCGGGAATACCGCTCCATTGGCATGCCTACTTTGCAATAAGCAGTCAGAAAGGATGATTTTGTTAGCGCTACACATGTAATACATTTTTGTAGGTAAGCTTAATTCACTTACCGTCCTCTGATACTTTGTTTTCGAATGCAAATTATGTGTAGGTACATAGTGTAGACCGTAACATGCCGTAATATGCAAATTTGAGACCGGCGAAAGTTGCACTGTGTCAACACGACGTGGTTATACGATTCAGGTCGGCGGATGTCTTGCTGATTTGCATGTCGACTTGCTCTTTCAACCGATTTGTTTTTTGCCCGCACCGTGCCTCTTCGGTTCTGGCTTGCTCCAAAAACTTTTCGGTGTCTCAACACCGGTTCAGTTTGTAAGCTTTATTCACGTTACAAAATCTCTTTACACCTGCAATTTTGTTACTCTTTCCTTATTAGTATCAATACATTTCACAACCCCATGTTGCTTCCGCCGGTCTACACTACCTCATTTGCATACAGTAGCAAAGGATTCGTTACCTATGGCGAAGAGATATATTTTAATCTAACAATAAGACCGGTGGAAGTTGCATTGTCCCAGCATAATGTGACTTGTAGTGTTTTTTTTGTGTGCTAATTGTTAGGAACATAGCGGATTGTGGTGTTCCAGGTGGCTTGCGCGTTTCTGTGTTCTACTCCTGTTTATCCAATTATCGCATGTTTTCTGTACAGACATCAGGTAAGTGCAAACTCATAACAATAAGATATACTCACAATCAGAGACAAATAAGTCTAAATAGCACTGGAGTGTATAATGCACTCATTTTCTTCAGAGCATGGCAATAAGAACTGACTGTATAGTGACTTTTTTTGTTTTTTTTTGTTTTTTTTAAAAGTATTCTAACAGGTATTCTAACAGCACAACACTCTCCATTGGAGGAGATAGTCCGGTCAGGCGATAGAGACCGAAACCGTCTGTCTCCATAATACTAATAATAAGTAGCACTTATTCTTTTTCTTTTCATGTTTATCTTACATATCACCATTTAACACGGCCGGAAACCGTTAGTCTATCGAGGAATTTGCTTCTTTAACACTCGTTTATACACGTTTAGGCAGTACAATTACCGGGATCGGGGTTTTACATTTCGTTAGCTGCCCGCCATGTGCTCGTGTGCTCGTTCGCAGTTGCCTTCCTTGCTGTTTCTTCAATCAACTTCTTTTCCTATGACAATGCTACAGCAACAGAGTTGATGTTACAGGTATTCATATGCTACATGTAATGTTACAGGATATTACACATCATGTTGAGACACATGAGTATCCTCCGGTCTCAAGTTTGCATATCTCTTTTTACCGTATGTAAGCTTTACTACCATATAGAAATAAAGTACTGTAGACTGGCGGTGTCAGTATGCAGTGTTTATTTGTAACGTTGACCTCATTTCCCGATTTACTTGTTATTCCTTATCGAATTGTCCAGGATTGAAGTATAAAAATTGCTGAGGGGATGAGTAATTGTTTATATGCTAGCTATAGCTATCATACGCATTCAAAAGTCGCTGTTGACTATTATGGATGTTATCGGGTTTGGTTTATTTTGGGAAAAGATAAAACGACCTGAATATTGCTAATCAAACGATAAAAGCGAAGAAAAACATAATATTTTATCCAATATATTTTGTAATATATATTTTTGTGTTATATTTTGTTCATACTTTGTTCCCAAGAAAGAGAACAATTGTTCTTCAGCACTGGCCACCGGAAGTTGTTGCTTCCATACCCGGTTTTGCCTGTTATGACGTCTCGTTTTCCTCGATCATCGGCATTGGTCTGATCGCTATGGTGATACTCGTGAGCGTAATGGTGCTCACCATGTTCCTGCTGACCGCTCACATACACAAATGTCTGAATTCGATGGTCAGCCAAATGTCAGTGAAGACGAAGCGATTCCATCGAACAATGACGAGGGTACTGGTCGTTCAGGTATTTTCCTGTTGTTATTGCTTTCGAATCATCAGTATGGCATATCAGTCCAACATACAAGGTACATACAAAGTAGTTTTTATGTCACCTAAAGTATTTACAAACGGTAATGTGTGTGGTTTCTCCGACGAAAACCTGTAACTCAGGTAACACTGCCAGTCTTTTTTCTCTTCGTTCCCCTTTTGTATATCGTCGTGGAAGCAACACAATCTTCTAATGCAGAGTGTAAGTTGCAAGAGTTGTTTACTTTTTTCCCCGTTTTGTTAACAAATCCTGAAAAGTGTACTAACTTATTGTTAGTAGCCTATGAGCGTTATTCAGTTAGACGTGTTTTGTTACTGTACTCATATACCGTTTGTGGTGTATTTTGTGTTATTACAATACCTATTACCGCATTGACGCAGAAGAAACCGACTTTGCTTATCGATTTTATTGATTCAAACAAAAGTCGCTTTCTTGTATTCTAACGGACTCGAGTATTCCAATAACAACGACACCTCTAATAAAACACTTGATTTCAGTTGGATTCCTTATATCAATCGAATTCTTTTCTCTTCACTCGATAGCTCACTCGTTGGCAACGCTCCTGCTGACACCAAACTACAGACAATTCCTCATTGTCTCCCTAACCAAGGGTTACATCTCCAAAGGCAGCGCCAACTCACAAGAAACGAGTATTCACAACATCACATTGAATGTTCATCGTTTGCCTCAAACTTTGCATATCAAGACAGTAAAGCTGTAAATCGAAAACGCATCATCTCGAAACAATGCAACTCTCACCAGTCGCAACGCTCACAGAAAATCCTGTTTTAAGAGTTTTCTTCACTATTCTTTGACTATTACCCTTCTCTTTTTTTTTGAAGTTCGGCTTGTTGCACTAGACGGAGACCAGAAACCGCAAATCTTCAAAGGCAAAAACCACTATTTCCTCATATAGCCGCTCACCTCAGAAGTTTCGGGTCTCTTACATACGGTTCTTACAACGGTTCGTAGGTCCTTTAAGCTTTTCACCATGAATCCGGTTATCGTGTTCATTTCCTTATACAGCTGTTGTTGCTCACAAAAGTAGCGGATCTCTTACACACACGTTTCTGCTATATAAGTAGGCCCTTTAAAGGGGGCCAGAAACCGTCAGCTTACCGAGGCATTTTGCTTATGTGTATTCCCTGTATTCTCTGTGCACAAGAGTGGTGGGTCAATAAAACGCTCGTTATGAACACTTTTTCCCGAATTTTCCATCCTCCTCTGTCTATGTCCTCGTTCATTGAAGCTGGAGGTTCGCTTTAAGCTTGTCACCGTAAAATGTCGTTATCGTGTTTATGGTTCCGGCGGCGTGTGCGATCGTGCGGTGTCCACATCCGACTCGCACGCGTCCAGTTGGTATTCGGACGCGGGCGACATCGCGTACTTGCCGAGCGTGACGTCACTCGGCGAGCGGAACGGGTGCACGCCACACTGCGCATCGTCATCAACATCTTCGTCAAAGGCATCCGGCACATCGTCCAGTTCCACTCTCTAAAATGGAATCTGACGATGGCCTCGCTTCAGGGTCGGGTTAGTCGGTCAGGTGATAGAGGCCGAAACCGACTAACTCACTCACACTAACACATCGCAGCTTTTACCTTCTTATTTAGACTTTATCTAACCTACTATTTACAAAATACATTTCATTCATTATTTTTCACATATGCTATCTCTTATTGTTGGCTTATTTGACTCCGTTCTGTACAAATATCCGACTGTCGTTATATCTCCAATTTTGTTAGCGTATTCGAGTTTTCCATAGTTCACCGCCGGTTCAAAAGCTTGTAATAAGGTATAGGTTTGCAAAGAATCGCAATACTCTGGCAAATTTGGGTGATGGAAAGTGAACCTAACAATAAGATTTAATAAGATGACAGTCATTTTATGTATAGAACGGAGTCAGGTAAGCCAATAGTACAAACATTTGCAATAACGAATGTTTTGCAATTTGCAACACTTGTGAAGAGGAGCGCCTTCTGACAATAATTGTGTTACTCTGTTCGGGCTAGAACGTTTTGGGTCGACCCCACTTTTGTCTACACAGAGTTCGAGGAAACAACCATAATTAGGTCTCAGTGCGCGCTCACTATTTCTCTCGCTATCCATGTTTGCAGAAAGTGAGCTCTAATTGTAAGATACAAATGGTAAATCAAGCCACGTACTTTTCCCATGATTAGATAGAACCCCGGCATTGCCACTTCACACTGGCACAATGTGTTGAAATAGCTAGGAAAGTGAGCTTCTAGAAGAACTCTAACTTTAGCTAGAACTTTTAAGCGAGATAGAACTCTTGTAGCATGAATACTTGTAGAGTACCCTCATAGCCGAAAAAAAGGTGTTCTCACGGAGTGCGAGCTGATCACGTGTTTGTTGATGGTGGTGCCACTCGGCGCGTGGACGTCCGACGGCACCTCCACGTACGCGTGATCGTAGAAGCGGCAGAACACGTCCGGGATGTCGAGCATATCGGCGATGCTTTCGGACGAGAACACGTGCGCCTCCGCCGCGTCCGACTTGAGATCGGATGGAGTTCCTAGAAAAAACAGCTGCTTAGCGAATTGAGGGATATGGGAAATCGCATTCATTCATGAACAAAGACGTTTCTGGGAACGTTGGGTCACCATCCCGCATTTGGTTACTCCCACAAATTAAAAAAAAAAAGAAAAAAAGGCACCCACAAATTAACCGCAAGATATGCGGACCAGGAACGTGCCCTGTATCTGTATGATCGCATATTGTTAGAGATGCGTACACATCATTAGCGTGCTACTGAGCACTTTTGCAAGCGTATGCTTCGTTCCCGTCATAACATCACGGATTCTTACCATTACGCGCGTAGCTGGCCAGCGCTGCTTTAAACTCCACGGTGGTCCCTGTCAGATTTGTTCTGAAAAGGGCAGATACTTTTGAATGACAAATTTGCCAAAAGTATAACAATTGTATAACAGTTGTGACATGTTTCACATGTTAATCACCATATTAGGCTCACGGCAATGCAAAATAAACTGTTCCGATAGCAACAATCCATTACATATTCTCGCTCATAGTCAACACAAAATTTTGTGAGTACGCCATTGAACATTTCATTACGAACAAATGACTATACACAGCAATTTTGAATTTCTCACTTATCGGACAATCGAGTGAGTCCTATACCAATTGGAGGCTTTCACGTATGTTCAAAGCGGCATTTCATTTTATGCAAATTTCTTTGTTCTAGCTATTGTTAACCGCGCTGAACAATGAGATTTCTATTGCCGCTTAACAAAGGAAGCGGTATC
>JACMIJ010001521.1:0-12184 GCA_014805365.1 Koerneria luziae
GCGAAGCATTATTATTGGCACGTAGTTTGAAGACGTAAGATTGGCAGTTGTACCCTTCCCCATGTTTCATTTTTATCCTGTGTTGAAATCCAATCCATTCTTGTAGCTCCTTGAGATATTGATCATTCTAATTGCATATCACGTGTTCTAACAACAAACTGAATGTATACACTACTATCTTAAGGCACTGGAGCTTTTGTTGGTCTCAATTTTGCATAGTCCTTAGTTATGGTTAGCAAAGTCGCCGTTCTCGTATGCAAACTAGGTACTGTAGATTGGCGGAAGTAACATGATGTGCGTGGTTAAAGGAGGCCAGAAACCGTGAAACCTCCTAAGCAAAATTTATCATTTCCTTATATAGTTGCCCCCTCACAGAAGTTGCTGGTTTCTTATACACGCAGTTTTGTGTTTTACAGAATAACGGTTTCGCGGGTCCTTCAAGGATGGTTTGGTATTTTCCCGACTATCTCTTCATTTTGTACTGCGTCTACGTACCACTGCTGTTCATCTTTTACATATTTGAAATCGTGTTGATTTTGCGTTTCAAGCAGACGCATTTCAAGTCGTCGTTCTACACGATCTTTGCCGTTGGCGGGATAATGGTACGAATCTTACAAGTAGAAACCAATTTGGGGAATCTTACAATTAGAAAGAATGATTCCAATCGTAGTCCCTACCACAATCTTAGTGTTTGTGATTTCTTTAACAAGGCACAAAAAATGTTGTTATTTGAATAACAAAAAGTATATGAGTGAAGTTATGTAAATGTAAGTACTGCATTGTTGTGAGTACACGAGTGAGATTAGACTATTTAGATCACTACCGCTTGACGAGAGAAATACAAAGTAAATTAGGCACTGTTGTAACAAAAATACTATGCTATTATAGAATACATTGTGTATGTGCTGTGTATGTAAAGCTGGCTGAGTTCTGTGTCACGTTTTGTTCCGTCCACGGACTAATAGTGGAGAGCAACAAGACATGACGGTTATTGCCCTGCTGATTGCCGGTTGATTGCCGGTCGATTACCGGTCTGATTGCAGGCTGCAAACGGCCTATTTTGAACGAGAGTAATAACACCGCGTTGTCTGTGATGAGAAACCAGACATCTGAAGCGCCCGAAATCATAGGTTCCAAAGAATATCACAGCATCCGCAATTTATAAAAATTATAAATATAAAGTTATTTTAAATTTTGCACTACAAGTTGCAAGGTTGCAAAGTTTCTAATTGTAAGTTTTGAACGTTCCGCGTTCAAAGTTGGCAAAACCTCATGTACATATGGTTTCATAGTTAACTGTATTGCTAAGAGTAGCAACGTACTACTACAATAACTAGAACAATATTGAAATGTAGTATAAAAACTAATGTAATTCAGGATTTGACAAATGAAATAACCGCAATCATATTGTATAAAGTTGGATCGACGCCACTGATCAATAGTGTGTATAATAATGTTGGTGAATCTTCAATATTTCTACAGATCATTTTCGGGTAAGTGAGAATGGAATGCTTCTATGCTCTCATGCTTTCCAACGCTCTCTATTTTAGTGAGTCACGTATCCTAAAACAGTTTGGTCTTGTGCAGAAAAAAAGAAACCAATTTATATTTGCTTAGTAATAATAAGTAGCTAATAACCTTGCCTTTACCTAATAACCTTGCCTTTACCTAATAACCTTACCTTTACCTAATAATCTTACCTTTACTTTACCTTTACCTAAATTACCTATGTGAACGTGTGGCTTCAGGATCTCCTTCTATTGTGGTGGTGTACAGGAAATGGTGAACATGACCATTGCGGCCAACAGAATGTCCGCAATTGTGTTCTACTCGAAGCACCATAAGGTCAGCATAAGAATACCACAATGTACTCGCCAAGTGAGATAGCAAACACAAAGACAAATGTAATTAATCTACGGTAATCTAATTAGCCCTATTGTTTGAGTCAACTCAAACAGTTTATTGGATTCCTACCTCGGAACAAAAATCTCTCCTTTGTGTTTATTATCTTCTCTTATCTATGGAACTGTGTTCATTGTGAATACTGTAACCATAAGTACACTATAATACTTGATGAAGAGAAATAGCAAACAAAAAGAGACGCAATTAGTTACGGTAATCTATAATAATTAGCTCTCTTATATATGCAAAAGCGTATTTCTAATCAAATTTAATTCACGACCTCGATTGGCTAGGCTTATTAGCCTAGTTAATAAAGTTGGTGTCGTTCCACAATAGTTGCGGGTGCGAATTCACATCATGCAGAAACAGTGCAACTTTCCCGAATTCGTATATTCCTTGGCTATGAAGGATGATACCTTTGTTATTGTAGGCAAATGAACATGGTGTAAGATATAATATAATATATCATAATAATATAACATCTTAGATTTGGAAGACGCTGACGCCCATTGCGATCATTTTAATTCTGGTCGTTCCGTTGAGCTTCACCTGGTACATCTTCTTCTCACCACTGGCAATGATGCCTTTCCCATTCCATGACTTCTCGATGTTTGTTACAATCTCGAACTACAGGACGCAGTTTCCTTGGGTACGTTACAATCTTCCTGAACGTTACCACAGTAGAAACATACGCTGCAATAACATTACAATAGTCGAAAAATAAGTAAGTATTCATAAAAAAGGCGAAAAGTCATGTGTATCTGAAATGTATAGCGTCTCATCATGTTTTAAGCATAAGATGCGCAAAACATAATACTTTTTTCCTGTGAGTATTAAATCGGTTGCCCTGATGAAACTTTGCAAGTTTCGCGCGTACGCGCGTACGCACGCGCGCGCGTTACTAATTGTAAGTATAAAGTGGTTTCAGGCAAACGAGAGTTCCGAGTTGAGCACGGCCTTGATCGTTGGTCCGGTGGTGTGTGCCGTGTTGTACCTGATCACGGCGTATTTTATACGCGGAAGATCGGCATCGGCTAGTGATCGAAGGTTGATCCTGCTAGGAATCGCCATCGTCCTCTGCAATGTGCCGCTGGCTGTTCTGGAAGTAAGCTTCAAATTATGAGTGTTTTAGATACTATTTAGTGCTTGAGTGTTCACGAGACTCATTTTCTCAATGGTATTGCAAACTGTTTAACACTGAAGAAAATGAGTGTTTTAAACTCTCCAACACTTCTTCTTCTTCTTCTTCTTCTTCCTTACACTATCCCCGCATTCGCAGGAGGGTCGGTGCTTCCCGTCTAGATAGGACAAGCCCTAGCCTGGGCACCCAGTGGACCGCCCAAAGAATCTCTCCAACACTATTGAGATTTATTTTCTTTGAGTAGTTGCGCAACTATTGTTTCAGGGCATCGCTGGTGTGGTTGATCCGACATCGGAGGCTATTATCGAGATATTCTTCCAGTTATCCTGGCTGATGGATGTCCGCTGTTTCGCACCATCTATCCTCCTCTATATCTTCTCCGGCTCAATGAGGAAGAAGATTCGAGAAGTCGCGACGAGATCCGATAGTGTTGTTGTCGTTTCAATAACGTCATAGTATTGTAATAAAGAAAGCAATGTTTTTATGGTTTATTCTCAAGTTGGCAGAACGTCATCAAGTTCAAGAACGTCAAGTATTAAAGTTGTTCTCAGGAGTCCTCAAGTTTACACAACACATTATTACAACACATTTTATATGGTATCCATTACTACGCAAAAAAATGTCTAATAGCGTATTCAAATAATATTCAAGTTATGATCGAAGAAACGAGAATTAGAAATCCCATGTACAGTAACAGTTGATTGTCTTTTTACTCTAACAATAAGTAATGTTGTCCTCACAATCAGGTGTCCTCAAGTCGTCAGAACGCATCGTTTGAGTGTATTGTTTTTCCCGTTCCGGAATTTCGTATATCACCTGTGTACTTTTGAATATCTATTATATTTGTCTAAATATGCAAATTATGTAACTAACTAACAATAAGTCGGCGGTAGTGATAATAAGTGCATGCATGCCTTTCGCTCGTCAGCAACCATGAAATTACGCATGCTGGCGCAGCTCCAAATAACAGTTCAATGATAAAAACGTCTAATCGGAGCCACATCAGTTGTGTGTCAGTTGTTGTACATGTTAGCAGCGGCTCAGCTCAAGTGAGTTGTTTTGATTTGATTCATTTTGAACTACTTTCGCCGGTCCAAGATTTGCATGCTTGTTTGTTATAGGGGAGAAGCCTTTGTCGTCGTATACAAAATAGGCACTCAGACCGTGTTGCTTCTGCAGTTTACAGTACCGAATTTGCATACAGCCCCAAGGCCTCGAGTACACGTATGATACAAGTTACTACAATTGTTTGTGTTATGAAGTTATACAGTTTCAACAACAAAAAAACATATATGTATTACAGATGGCATGGTTCTACCCTGACTATCTCTTCGTTCTGTATTGCATCTATGTGCCTATTTCGATTGCTTTGTACATATTTGAGATAGTTTTGATCTTTCGATATAAAAAGACAAGCTTCAAGTCGTCATTTTACACTATATTTGTCGTTGGTGGAATAATGGTAGGTATTATTAGTTTACATGACCCCGCCCTGTACATATATCCGACTGTCGCTGTATGATCGTATCTTATTGTTAGGTTTTCTACCAATTACGGAAATTTGCTAAACCATTCATCTTTTTTCACAATCCCATGTTGTTTCCCCAGTTTTGAACTTGTTATGAACTGTGAACAATTTTAATAGGCTTGCAAAAGGGACTAATAATCGTCTGTCGGATAGTTGTACAGAACGGAGTCAAGTATTCCAATAGTGCATGCGCATTCACTATGATCCAGTTGGATAGAGATAGGCAGTAATTATTGTCCATCGTACCAAAATATTGCGAAATTGTTATCGTGCTTATCTTGTCAGTAGTAATTGTGGCGAGAAAATGCAACTATAGCTGCTGTCAACTAACCGCCTGTGTTGTGTTTGTTGTTGTCTACAACAAACAAGAACAGGACAAGCTGGCAGTAAGAATTAACACTTAGTTATTGTATTAATTACATTATAAAGTGTTAAGTACGTTAAGTAATTGTGTTAACTTAATACACATGCATTTAAGGACATTTCTAATGAACTGGCCGCAATAGTGATATACAAAATTGGATCTTCACCGTTTATCAACAACATCTATGAGAATATCGGAGACACATTTTTTATGAGAGCCTTCTTTGGGTAAGCATGATAAATACATAACTTACAAAGTATATGTACACTTGTCTAGAAATACCTGACTAAATTCTGTACAAAAAATGTCCGAATTGCCACTACAAATTCGAATCTTATTGTTAAGGTTCTTCGGCATAACACAAATTTGCTAACGTATTCATTTTTTTAAGCATTTCAATGCCGTTTCACAAGATTGTGCTACGTGCTATGCAAGACTAAAATAGAAAAACTTGAATATATGTAATATTGGCATACTTGACTCCGTTTTCTTCAAATATTCGACTGTTACTGTATAATGATCTTATTGTTGTGTTTCTTAGAAAACACACAAATTTGCTAAAGCATTCGAATTTTCCGCAACTTTTCGTCGTTTCCCAATTTTTGAACCTGTTATGAAACAATTTGAATACGCCTACAAAATCACAATGTAGCAACAGTCGGATATTTGTACAGAACGAAGTCGCTTATGCCAATAGTAAATCTAACAATAAGATAAACGATGAATTCAGTCTTACCATTTATTGTGGAGGAGTACAAGAAATGGTCAACGTTACAATCGCGGCCAACAGATTGTCTTCAATTGCTCTGTACAAATATCATTCACAGGTTCGTAGATAGTAAGTTATAATACTATCATTTCCTAACAATAAGCTAACAACTATATCTAACGTTAAATACTAACATTATCTAATTTGTTACGTTGTTTTACTAAGATAATGTAAATTAATAACAATATCGAGAATTAAAAAATTCTGTTTAAGTTGAACACTTACTAAAATAATTTGCATGACAACTATTATATGAGTTCCAGTTGTAAATGTATTTTTTCGTGTTTGTTACAAAAATCAGAATCTTATGCAGTGTAACTGCAAGTACGGATGTTCACCTCTTGCTTATTGCTAGGCAATTAAACTGTGATGTTGTCTGGTCAAGCGAGAAAGCAGTGCCCCCTGGGATGGACGACTCCTTCGAAAGAGAAAATATAGGTGACCCTTTCCATCGCCACTAGTCCGATCAATCATTCCCGGTTAGGGTTGGATCGGGCAGTCCATGGTTTTGAATACTGTCAAAGGACGGAAAATTGCTGAAATGCAGTTCCAATTGAAAACAACACCTCTGAGAGCACATGCGCAGCTCGCCAGCAAGCTTCTGGAGGTTTTTGTAATTTTACAAGAGATTTCGAATGTCCATCGTGAAAGCTCTTTTTTTGAAGCAGTGATATAACAATGTACCAAATGCTCTTGATAGTCTACCAATAAGACTTGATGAAGGAGACATACAACTTTCTTGTTTTGACTTCAAATATCTTCTGAAAACACAGTATTTATCAATAGTAATGGTAAATACTCGTATAAACTATATGCTAACAATAAGAATTAAATCTTTCCTATGTGCTACCAACAAGAATTAAGAAAATCCCGAATGTCACAAAAACTGTACAATGGCAAAGGCAAAGTCTCCCGTATTCAAGGCATTTCGTCTTGCGGGGTAGCCCCGTGAAGACCAGGACGTTGTCGCCCATATAAGAACTGCCTGGATAAGAACCGCCTGAATGAAAACCCCAGAACAATGCTCGCTAATTTGATTGTTCTTTGTCCGAAAATTTTTATCCAGGCGGTTCTTATTTTTGGCGGCGCCGTCGTCTGTACAGCTTGAACACAATGATACTTGCAGATGTGGAAAACAGGAACACCCGTAATCGTAGTCGTCATTTTGATTGCTCCACTGGGCATCTCCTGGTACATCTTCTTCTCACCCTTGTATATGGTGCCGACCTGTTATAATGGATTCGTGATCTACGTTGCGGTATCCAATTACCAAGCACAGTTTCCTTGGGTATGAGAAAATGGTTTTCTTAAATTTTTAGGCACTGACAATACATTCCACTATTTACAACAAAGTTCGTTGTTAACGCTAAGGAAACGAGATTAACTAGACCAGTTTGCAAACTTACAATTAGTGAAGCGAAACTCCTTTGCTGCGTCTAACAACAAGATCGTCTAACATTGTACATACGAAATTGCTGAATGGTCTAATTGTAAGAAATACAAGCGGCCTGAAAGCGTTGTAATAGAATAGAACAGAATGAGCAAGAGCTAATTATCAAAAACATGGTTTATAGGCAAACGCGGATTCCTCACTGTGCGTTGTATTGTTCGCTGGTCCAGTGATCAGTGCTATTTTGTATTTTCTTATGGTGTTCGTACTTCATGGCAGCCAGACAATGTTGGGTGAACGACGACTGATGCTGTATGGAGCGTCATTGGTTGCCAGTAATGTGCCTCTAGCAGTTTTAAAAGTATGTGCTTGTTGTTGTATTTTCCATATTCAACGGAATGGTAGAGATTCATTTATCTTATTGTTAGATAACGAAACGTTTCTTATCGTATGCGAATTAGATATGTACTGTAGATAGGGGAAGCAAAATTCCATGCGGGCGCCACAAAGATTAAGAACCGCCTTGATAGGAACCCTCGGACAAAGAAAAATCAAAGTAGCGAGCATTGCTCTAGGGTTCGTATCCAAGCGGTTCTTATTCTTTCCGGCGCCGCTGCGCGGTAAAAAAACGCTCCATCGAATTGTAGAGCATTGCCAATTCGGTCGAACCATCCTCACCAACAGCCGATTCTCTGTATTTTCAACTCACTTGGATCATGGACATTCGCTGCCTTTCCCCGTCTCTTTTATTGCTCATCTTTTCGCGCTCAATGCAAAAGAGATTTCGACAGCTCAAGCCTAAACCTAATGATAGTCTTGTGGTTGCACTGATTTCCTAACGAATAAACCATCTTCTAAACCTGTCAAGCTGTTCACAATAAAAGTTATTGCAAAAAGCATTTGAATATCACGAAAAATACCGTACACCGAGCAGAGTGCAGTTGGTGCAGTGGTGTTGACGGAATAGTTACATTTGCGCGAAAGTTTTTGTCATTTAAATTACAATTTTTGTTTTGTTTTAATAAAGTTTACATTTTCCGGTGCCGTCTACAAAATTATGTTCTTCTTACTTATTTGGATCTGTTCAGCCATGTCGCAGGAATCGGGCGATGAAGTTCTTTCGGAGGAAAGCGACTCGGACACTTTGTATGTTTTAACAGATTACTTTGTATTTTTTGAAAGACTTTGACTATTTTTGCTGCAATATAAGTTGGTATTGCGGATGTTATAACAGCTAAATTCCGTTTAGCATAACTTAGCCCAAGCTCAAGACAGTATCGTTAAAGAAAACCCTTCGTTTTCTGTTTTTGGTAAGCCACATTTTAAGGTTTCTATTGATATTTATACTGACAATCCAAAGTTATTTTCTATGTTCAGGCCGAGGAAAGACGCGGTCCAGAGGAAACGTACGGGAGACTTACCAGCTCCGAATGAATCGACCAAATTCACCGATTCACCAAAGTGTGTCCGGTTCTTTTTGTTTAATTTTAAAGTTGTTTTAGCATTTGTTTTTTTTAATATTTTGGTTCTAGTCTTGAAGTGTCACCATTTGCCCACGCCCACTTCGGTTAAGCTTAGCAATTCCACGTCTTTTAATTTCGCTTTAATCCCGACTTTTCAAGACTAGACCCTAAAATCGTTTTAGGTCATCGTAAAACGTGTTGTATGACAAAAATTTTACTGAAACAAGAATTTTTTTAAATATTATACTTTGTGTTTTCTTTGTAGATTACCTGATGGCAATGACGAGAGTAATGAAGAAGAAGACGAGGAGGAGGAGGAAGATGAAGAAACGAAAGAAGAAGAAGATGATGAAGACGAAGACGAAGAGGAGGGAGTAGAGGAAGACGAGAAAGAGGAGGAAGAAGAACAGAAACTGGAAACTTCAATATCAGCAGCGAAGTGATTCCTTTGACATGTTTTACTTACAGTAATCACCCACTTGTAGGGAGAGACTAAATGTCTTGGACAATCTGAATGACACAGTAGAAGTAGAGACGTTTCTTAATGTTGATAAGATAAAATGACGAGGAGGAAGTTGAGTAAGAACAGAAAGAAAGGGAAGAATAACTGAAACAGGAGATACGTTATCGTTACCTGATACGGTATCGTTATATTTTTAAAAGTATTTCTTGTTTTAGATCCCCGGAAACCGATTATGATGCGGATAGTGATGAAGAGAAGGAGGAATTCGAAGAAACGAAAATGGAAAGACGGATACTGGAGATTCCTCTAATTGTGACAAAGTGGGTTTATTTGCTGTACTGTACTGTAAATTGTTGAGGAATATGCCACACATTTCCGTGATCTGTAAGTACTTATTATTGTAAAAATATTGAAAATGTTCAAAAAGAAAGGTAAGATTTTATTTTGGTGCTGAAAAGGATATATGAAAGTGGAAGCCGGCTACGCTGACGTATCTGGTATCTGTTATCCTTGCTTAGTCAAACAGTTACTTCACTCATTGTGATAATGTAAGATGTATCGTAATCCCAAATGTTTTGAACAAGCTTTTTTTGCATAGACAAATTTTAAAAAAAACGAAAAGTTTACCTTTAGATCTGACGAAACCGATTATGACGAGGATAGTAACGAAGAGGAAGATGTAGAAATGAAGGAAGATGAAAAGGGACAAGAAGATGAGAAAGAAGCAGAAAAAGAAGAAAGACAGAAACCAACGACTCGAGCAGCTCTGGCAAGGTACGATATTATTCCCTTCCGGGGGGTGGACATGAAAAGAGTTATCGTTGATAGGTTATCAATTGGCTTACTTTCAAGAGGACGCCTGTATGAAGGGGTAGCATAGGTTTTCTTTAGAACACCTCTGCTCTTACAATGTTCTTTAGAACAATAAGAGATGTTCTAACAATAAAACCAGAAACTTTGCTCCGAAGTGGAACTTTTTATATTATGGGACAATTTGCTGATAGCTGCATTATTTCGGTGCTTTGAATTGGTGTATCGTCGCCTATGTATGTAGTGGTACTTATACAATATTTCTTTTCCAGAGCCAAGAAAGCACCAGCAACCGACACTCCAATGAGGAAGCAAAGGGTTTCGAAGGTACAACCGACGACGCAGACAAGCAAGCGAAGCGTACGTTCATTTGTTTGTTTATTGATTTTACAATAGTATTAATAATGTATTATGAGTACATATAATATGTGAAACTAATATAAAAATTATGGTTAGAAGTGATTTTGTTTGTTTTTAAGGCTCCGAAGAGAACTGTTCGAGCGGCCAAGAAGGCAAAGAAAGAGGAGTCGGAAGATGAAGAGTCGAATGAGGAAAACAGTGAAGAAGAGGAGGAGGAAGAGAGAAGCAAAGTGTACGTGTTGTTTACGATTTTGTTTACTTACAATTAAAAATATTATTTATGGTTTCCTTTTTAATTTAAGGTTCTCTTCTTACAGCAATATTTATTTTTTTGCCTGAAGTTTATATTGTGCATAACTATGTTACTTATATGGCATCTATTTTTCAGAGCCAAGAAACCATCGGCTAGCGAAGCTTCTGCAAAACGACAAATGGCGTCGAGGAAGGCACGAACTGCAAAGCAGATAACCACACCAAGCGTACGTGTTTCAATTTTGTTTTTTATGTTTATAAAACAAATACCGTACTTTATGCGTGCAACGGGAAACATGACTCAGGAATGGTGGGACACAGCTAATGAGATCGGCATCCGATGGTAGCTCTTGACTTCACCACATTGTTTAGGCTTCGAAGAAAACTCCCGGTCGACCAGTCAAGAAGCCGAAGAAAGAGGAGTCTGAGGAGGAGGAGGAGGATGAAGAAAACGATGAAGAGGAGGAGGATAGCAAGGAGTATGTGTTGTTTTTATTTGCTTATTGGTTTACTTATTGTTTGCTTTTTTTGTTTAAAGAAAAAAATGGCAGAGAGAGAGAGAGAGAGAATTTCCTGCGATTGGACGTCCGTAGACTTTTTTATTTCCTTTTTCTTTGCTCATAAGATTTTCAGGATCCCGGAATCTGACCATGATGAGGGAAACGATGAAGAGAAAGACGTCAAAATGAAAGGAAAAACAGTCGAAGCGAAAAAGGAAGACGATGAGAAAGAAGAGGAGACTCCAGCAACTGCGACAAGGTGCGTATCGGCGTCCTCTTTGCATAATAGCGCTTACATGGGATCCATAGCTCTGCTTTCATCGGAGCCGACTCTTCCAGAGGAGGGGTACAGTTATAAATTGCATATGTGAAGGAGTTGTAAACGGCGTAAAAATGCAAAAAACAGCAAATATGCGGGGTAAAATGTGCTTTATGTGCGCAAAAGGTGGGGTAAAAGTACACTCCCATGGGAACCGGCTCGTATGATGGGATCCTATACCAGTCATTAAGTACAATGTTATAAGAATTGCTTGTAGCATGTGAGGTGATGTTTCTACATTAAAGGCGTTAAAACTTTGCCCAGTAAGTTGTAAATAGGTTAACATTATTTTACAGCGCTTTTGTGTCAGTGGTTTTCCTTAGATCAAAAGGAATTCGAAAATCCAAAAAGCATTATAAATAGACAATTTTTGCATTTTAGTATCATAGTAGGAGTCGGTTCCCAGAAAGCAGTCGTATGTCTCTTTGTCTGTTGAAACACCAATTAGACATAAGTAGCATATCAGTTGTGATTTTAATAATTGATCTGTTGAAGTTTTTTTTTCCATTTTAGAGCGAAAAGAGCTCCAGCAACCGACATTCCTACGAAAAAGCGAAGGGCACCGCGGGCACAGACTACGAAGCAGTCAAAGACACCGAGTGTACGTTTTCTACTTCTTTCAATGTCTTTTTTACAACAAGATTTACAGGGAGCATTAGCAAACTTAATGTGGCACTACTGTTCTTAGTGATTTGCGTGAAGCACAAAAATTGCCGGTGTAGGCTGTTTATTTTATGGCAACGCTATGCCGCGTTGCAACTTTCGTTATAGAAATACGTCGTAGCCGCGTATGCCATAGCTTTTGAGGATGCTTTGTTAACAGCACATTTAAAAAAAAGTAAAATAGTAATTATAAGCAGTAAAGTGTTAACATAATGTTTAGGTTGCGAAGAAAACGTCAGCTCGAGCGGCCAAGAAAGCGA
>JACMIJ010001522.1:0-12175 GCA_014805365.1 Koerneria luziae
ATGACTTACAGCTAAGACATATAATGACTTGGAGCGTTTCGCAGTCATTTTATTTCGTCATATTTTTCTCTGTGTAGTACAACGACTTTTGCAGCCAGTTGTACTACGCCAAAACAACTGGCGCGTAAAAAAACCGGAGCTTACAACTGCGGATCATATTTCTGCTTTTTTGATCTCCTCCCCCGTCGACCTTTTTGAACACTTTTGAGGAACACGCAACCGAAATTTGAGGAAACGTATAGTTACGTGTGATCTTTGCCCGAACACTGAATTAGAACGATTACAGTAAGAACTTAAAAATTAAACAAAAACTAATATTAGACTAATTACATGTGCTTTTCCACTTGCATCCATTTTCATAGAAACCAACTTCTTTCTATGTTCACAGTGTTTCATGATCGTCGGTGCTATTGGCATACTTAGCTCCTTTCTGTACAAATATCCGACTGTCATTGTATGACCAAATCTTATTGTTAGGTTTCTTTACAATTACATAGATTTACCAAAGTATTCAAATTCTTCGCAAACCTATACCATTTCACACGTTTGTGAACTGTGTTAAACTGTGGAAAACTTGAATACAAGATTAGATATATAGCAACAGCCGAAAATTTGTGCACAACGGAGCCGGATAAGCCAATATTGTAAGGAACGTCATATCCATGCAAACACAAAGGAATATGAAAGTGGGTAAAGGAATATGCAAATTATTAATTAGGAATAACTTCAAAACATCGTTTCTATGACATTCTAATCTTGAGTTCTAAAATATCGCGCTGTTCAGTGCCGCTGGTGCACAACGTCTCCACGTGCTTCACGACGAAGAGCGAGCACATCGACTACTGCTACGACGAGGAGCGCGCGTTTTGCGCGCGTCGCGTGTCGCGTCGCGACGGCGAATGGTCGGCGGAGGAGGGCGGATGCGCGCGGAACCGCTTCCGGCACGGATGCGTTCCGTTTGGGAAAAACGGATACATGTGCTTCTGCAATGATGGCGATCTGTGCAACGAGGCGGACAGGGTGATCGGGATGGCAAGAAGGGAAGCGGGCAGGCGGAAGCGGTACACCTCGGGTGGCGGCACTCAGGGACGGTTCTGGGTTCTAGAACTTGTGATCTTCTTTGTAGTGTTTGCAGTATGATATACACAGTATGAGATACGTTTAGCTTCATTTTTTTCAAATTTCAAATTTATTCCGTGGTCAGAAGGTATATTTTCTGACGGACTCGTTTAGCTTTAAGGTGGTTGATTGTAAGGCAACCATGCATGTACGAGTTATTCGTAGCTGAATAGGGCATGAAGCACGTAGTCTGTACAAGTGCTTATCAATAGATAGTATTACTTTGCTTACAATTAGTTCTTATTGTTAGTTTGATGGAGAAGTTTTCCGTAGCGGCCTTATATTCTCTGTTTTTGCTGAGGTAGCAATTTATAATGTTTTTCTAAACTTCACACATCTTTCAATATACACATGCAACATCAAAGTTATAACTCTTTTTTTTCCATTCTGATCATGTTTCTCTTTGCGTATTGTGGATGTTTCTTGTCTTTCATTCGATCATATACGTTATATTTATTAATATTATACCTATAGACACGCTTCATAGTATCCAGTCTGTGCTTTCATTTCCAATTGCACTGCCATCCACAGCTCGGGTGAGGAGCATAAGCGCACAAATCGTTTGCGCACAGGTACTTTTTCAGCTTTTTCAACACTTGCCTCTACCTGTTATATGAATCTTACATGGTTTACTCTTATAGTAAAAGCGGAACACAAAATCGTTAGCTAGACAAAAAATGTGCGCCAGCACCTGTTTTGCGCAAACGCACATTGTGCGCATATGACCCTCTCATCCGCGTTGCATGCGGAACGCCTGTTCTGCGAATGTTGTTTTTTGTGTGTGCTATTTGCCCGCTTTCGCCTCAACCGCGTTGTAATGTCATTTTTCTTGTTGTGAAGCTCTGATGATGAATAAAGGGAACATATCGCTAGCGGATGCTGAATGATAGAAGAGGGTTAGGAATAAAATATTTCCAAAAAAATGGTTTTTGAAAATTTGGTCATGTCTGGTGCACATTCTCACATGTCAGAGAAATTGTGAAAGTGTAGAATAAACATGACTAAAGTCTTTAAATCCATTTTTTTCCGACCATTTTATCCCCACACACCTTATATTCAACATTGTTCGTTGTTTATGCCGTCCTACAGTATCCTCATTCGAATGTGACTACAAGGAATATTCACATTTTAAACGAGCAAAACTGCCTAGCAAGAAGTGTGAGTGAACGCCGATTATACTTCTAACAATACGTTTTTTTTTTACAACATTCTATAACGAATACTGTAATCGACCTGGCGAAAAGGTGGACACTCCGGACTTAGACACCCTACGGCGTTACACACAGAAAAAAAATGACTTATTTCGCAAAATAAAATGACTGCGAAACGCTTCAAGTCATTTATATGACTTAATTCGCAACATAAAATGACTATCAAATGACTTATATTTTGCGATTTAAGTCATATAAATGACTTACAGCTAAGACATATAATGACTTGGAGCGTTTCGCAGTCATTTTATTTCGTCATTTTTTTTCTGTGTGTATGGCAGAGAGAGCGACCCACAGGCAACGAGGCCTTCATAAAGGAGAACTCTTACTTTTCTCATTTACTACAACGATATTAATTGCTGTTTGCTTGTCGCATGGCTTTGAACAAACAGTAAAACAGTAAATTACATGTTAACACATGTATTTTCAATAATACATTATAAAGTTCTAGCTGTTACCCCTTCCCAAAACCCCTGCGCAACCTCGCACGACCAGTGCTGTATGCCTCATGTATTGTATATTTACTTATTTGTCATTGAATAACTATAATAATAATAAAAAGTTAAGTAAAGTAAGCTACGTGAAACAGGAAAACAATAGTTGTATACATGTGGCGTGGAAACCTCCACGGGTGATCGGTCGGCGAGTGTAAGACAAATCATGCGTGTTCAACCCTTTTCTCTGTCCCCCCTCACATGCAGACGACTCCGATTTTTCTCCCTCTGCTATTTTCAACTCTTTTTGGAACTTCTTCTCAAGGTACAGTAACTTTATAGTTAATATTTTATCTTAATTTAGAATATTTTTTACCCCTTTAATCTTTGGCCTTTAAGAAAATGAACATTGTGACATTGATAAAAGCTTAGTTAATCTTTACCCTTTGAAATCCATTTTTCATGTAAAGAAGGGCTACATGTGTGCGGTTGCAAGTGTTCCATGGAGCTTTTTTTGCAAAAAAATCAATCGTATATTGTAAAATTCGATCCATTATAAACGTGAGAGCTGTCATGGGATTGATGATGGCTGGTGTGAGATCCGCCAGCCCTCGATTCTACCCCTCACACACTTTTTGACAGGTCCAAACATGACACTTGTAAAACTGGACGGGTACTTCGAAACAAAGATAGAACATGTTGTACATTCAGTAAAGTTGAACTGACTGTCACGGTAGTAAATCTCTCGGATTCCGTGAGCTAGAAACCTCCCAGGTTTCTGCTAACTAGTGGACTTTCCATTGAGCACACAGGATCCTCCGAGGTTTCAAGCTCACCGATTCCAGGGGGTTTACTACCGCGGCAGCAGTTCTTATTGTTAGGTGTTGTTTTTATGCTGTGTTTTTGGGGCTCATAACACTTGCGCTTGGTCGCTCGCTTCACGTAACGCGCCGAATTTGCATACGACCACATAATGTTGGGTAATTGAAACATCCTCCGGTCTCAAATTTGCATATTTCTTTGTGTCAGATAGAGAACGCTCTCTTGTCGTGTATGCAAATAGGCACAGTGGCTTGGCGGAAGCAAGATGCCTAAAAAGCTTCACTAGCTCGAACAATGAGCTAGGCAAATTTGACAATGAAACCGGCTTTGGAAACCCTTTTTAGTTCTGTCGACGATCTTCAAGCACAAACAACGCTTATAATAAGAGCATCTAGAAACATCAAAATAGCCATTTCTTCGATTTGTGCGAGCATCTCATTGTTTTGCCGTCTCAAGTGTCCATTCCACACTTAATTGCCCAGAGACATCTGTTTTGAAGCTCATCACGGTGTCACAATGGCAAAACCGCAACAGCATCTTTTTAGCACTAGCACAGAAATTTTATTTACGCCAATATACAGAGTTTTGATACCGCCGATCTAATTATGTGTATATGTACACAAAGATCTTGTTGAAATGCCTATATCTTGCGTTCACAGTATGCTAACAACGACGATGAAACTTCCACCGGTCTCGAATTTGCATATTCTTTTGCTTTGCTTTTAAATTCTTTCTTATGTTAGTTAGGGATCAACGTACGCAATATGCTGTGTATTTTTAACTGATCAGCACATCGCGGATGTTGTTGCTCTTATTGTTAGACATGTGGCACACGTGCCTGCCGTGATATGTTGAAATCACTCTTTCCGTTCGTTTCCTAACAATAAGACGATTGTTAATCTGTGTTTGCAAAGTATATCCACGGCTACAGCTATTGCTAGATCTAAGATAAAATGATAGATAAATAATTTGCATATTCTATTGTTCATGCTTGAAATTTCTTGTACGTGCATGCAAATTAAGTTTATAAAACCGGCGATCATACGCTTGAAGACCGGTGATGATACGGCAAGAGAGATTGGATGATACGCTGTGAAGCGGCAATACTATACGAAGTCGCTGGATACAAATGATACGCCTTTATGAGAACCGCCTGGATGAGAACCCTAGAACAATACTCGCTAATTTGATTATCCTTTGTTCCTATTCAGGCGGTTCTCGTACGAACGGTTCTTATTCTTGGCGGCGCCGTAATTAGGTCATAGAGGAAATATATGAAATGCATATGAACATTGTAAACTTTGTAAATATTGTAAACATTGTAAACTTTGTAAGTATTTATTCAGAGCGGCGCGTGCTGAGCTGGTGCTACACCTCCTCCTCCACCGTCGAGCCATGTCTGGCCGGTCGACGCGGAATGTGCTGGCGACGAATGTCGTTCGATGGAGGATTGTCGGCGACCAGAGGTATTTTATACTTTGTACTTTTTGACGTTGGGTAAGGGGTAGGGATTATGGAAGTGTACGATACGATATCACGCAGGTGGATGTCTGCCGCGTACGAGTCACGTGCTGTCCGCGGACGAATGCCGCGACACGTCCGGCGGACTCGCGTGTTTCTGCGATAGCGACGATATGTGCAACAAGGACAATCGCATGGTGAATGCGGCCAGGGAGTGGATGAGGAAACACGGACAGGACGAGCAGGAGAGAGTCACCCACTCCACAACGGAGAAGAATCGACTGTCCTCACGGTTAGAGTTATATTCGTTACTACATATATTGGCATATCAGACTCCATTCTTCTCCACAATTTTGTTGGTATTCAAAACTTCACAGTTCGTAGCAGGTTTACAAGCATGTGAAAAATATAGGGTTGTAAAAACTTGAATACTTTGGCAAATTTTCGTAATTCGTGAGAAACATAACAATAAGATATGACTCTATTGGGAAAGTTGCATTTTTGTACAGAACGGAGGAAAATTTGCCAATAGTACTATTGTAGCATACTTTGCTTATATGTAAGTTGTTGTATGTTATACATGTGCACAAAAATATCAATATTTCGATTACTTTGTTGTTAGAACTTTTTATGTATGTATAGGTGAGCATAATATGTCTAACAATAAAGTAAGCGAAATAGAGGTGCTTTCATAACATGAAGCATATACAAAGTCCTACATACGATCTAAGCATAGGCAATTTGTCGGGAATTTTCAGATCAACGACTTCAGCAAGCGTCAACTCGGCAACATTTACGTCAAAGTTGTATATGTATACCATATTTTCCATCTGCGAGTTATTACGTCATTTCTGGTAGTAAAACAACTCTTTTTGTTTTAAATGACAAATCTCTCGTTCGGGAGAACGCGTATTCATGAATATCGTGTATGCTTACTTGTTTGTTTTCTAGACCGATGCCTATTTGGTCACTAATAAAGGTGCTTTCTTATTATGTTGTGTATCAAATGTTGTGTATATTATGTTGTGTATCAAAACAAACATACAGATCAACATATGTACAAGTATTCGCTGAAACAGCAAAATATAAGCAAGAAATAGTTGCATTTTTTTTAAAGATTCCACTGTCCTACCTCCCCTACTCATATTTGCTCATGTTTTTTCTACTACCATTCACTCATCTTCGTCTCTTCATACCAGCCCATTTTTGCTTGTAGCCCTCAGCCATGCTATCATGTCTATGATACTGCAACCCTCCTCCATCTCCATTTGTTGCCAGTAGACTGTCGTTGTTATCCGCTTTCTAATCTCCTTCATCTCTTCTTCATCCTCTTCCTTCTTCTCGCCAAACTTCTCCTCCTCTTCATCCTCCACCTCCAATCTCTATCTCTTCCTCCTCATCCCTCATCCTCTTCATCCCTCTATTCCTCCTCCTTCCCCTCTCCTTCTTCCCTCTCCTCTTCCTCTTCACCCTCCTCCTCCCTCTCCTCCACCACCACCTCGTTGTCCTCCTCCTCCTCCTCTCCGGTCTCCTCATCTCAGCCACTTCTCGTCGCTCCGATTGGCTGCTCTTTTGCGTGTCCAAATAAGCCGAGATCATCGCATCGAGTAGGTGGAGGGCGTCTGCCAAACAACCGCCGGGCCGACTCGACATGCAACAGAAACAAATGACGTCAGTTTGAGCAACAGGTAAGCCTACCGTACTCTCTTTGTAGTTTGGTCATGGAGCAAACTACAGTATTGATTAGGAAAGTTCACTTTTGATACGTATCTGGTCATGCGATTGATATGTGACAGAAACACATGACGTCAGTTTGAGCAACAGGTAAGCCTACCGTACCCTTTGTAGTTTGGTCACGGAGCAAACTACGTTATTGATTAGGAAAGTGAACGTTTTGATACGTATCCAGTCGTGCTACCGTTGTGTGACAGAAAGAAAATGATGATGGTTTGAGTGACCGATGAGCTATGCATGTACAGTACCTTGTATGTTTGTAGTGTGGTTATGACATCTGCCTGGTGTCTTATGATCTTCAAGTTTGAGAAGCAAACAGTATTACATACAATTATGATGTCAGTTTTAATAACAGCAAAACAAACTGTACATTTTGCATGTATGTATGTAGTTTCGCCATGAATATATACATCGCTTATGGGATGGAAAAACGGTCTTTCATATATTTTGCATTAACTACAGTATACAACAATTCCATCTGCTTGAGTAGTAGGTAAGACGAAACCCTTTTGTCATTGTATATCTTGCTTAGTCATGCGTGCTTGTGTTAATTGATGTGTCATTTTTGGTGCATCCTAGGTTGAAAGCATAGATGTGTTGATTTCTGCGAAATCGGGCAATTTGCAATTTTTCTAAGCCACGCCCATTTTTGCTTTTCGGATATGGAGGTTGGATGTCCGTAGTTGCCAGATGTGATTTTTTGATCCTGCAGATCTTTCACAAAAGAAATAGAATAGAATATTTTTATCGCCAAGGTTACTGGTAATAGGGCAGTAACACTTATAGGAGACAGTTTCTACGTGGGATTCCTGAATGAGACTAATGTCTCGAAATGTCTCTAGTATGGTCTTTGCTTTGCCAAAAAATATTAATCTTCGGTCTTGTGTAATTCTCATGCCGAACTGCATAAGATTCTTTTTTTTGAAAACTTCAATTCTAAGATCCATCGCAAGCATTCCAAGCGGACTTTGTGTACATATAATATATCCATGTTTATTAATAATGAGAAGCTCTACTCCTCTTCCTATGAACTTCAGCTTACGCCTTACGAAGAAATACACTACTATGTCTGCTAACAACAAGATTAGCAAAGGCAACATTCACCTTGAGATCACACTAGCGTCTACTAACAATAAGAATGTTGCGAATACCACAAATGCGTATTTCTCTTCGTATCCCACTCTACTTTCATAAAATTATCACTTGCAATTGTCGATACCGGAAGTCCCTTGGTCGGGCAGAGCTAATTCAACTATAATATCTTATTGTTAGTGCTGAACAGTCCTACCGCTTTCGGTTGGGAACAGTCTCCACATCATGTTGAGACACAACACCGTCCGCCAGTCACAAATTTGCATATCCCTTTCGCTATAAAGAGGGAAGCCTTTGTTATCGTATGCAAATTTGTTACTGTAGACTAACGGAAGCAACATGCAATGTTTTAAAGGGCAACAGTCGGCCCGAAAACGGTGGGCCGGCCGGCTTTTTGTCCCGGAGGAGAACAATTGTGTTTATTTGTCGTATCCATGGTTCTCGTATGATATGAACCTCGTTTCTGACACCCCTTTCCCCACCCCCGCATTAATGAGCTTTTGCAATTTTAACTACCTTTTTCACTCTTGTCTGCTCATTGGGCTTTCCACCCTTTTTATGAATATACCACAAATCAAATATTGAGGAGAATGTTTCCTTGTAAGATAATGAAGAGAGCGTTCTCATGCAATCCAAAAGCGTTAGTTTGCAGCAACAGCTAAGACTAATAGCCTTTTGTTGTATGAAACCGATTGATACGCCAGTGGTATTGCTATAAACATTGCAAATACGAAACTGCTTCACAGCTTTCGTTTCTAAACACATAATGCCCATACTGTGATCAATCACAGTTATTCCAACATCCTGTGAAATGTTTCTATGGCAGATTGGACCCCCTAGACAGTTTCCGGTACAAAATTTTCGACATCCTGTACGTTAGTCATAAGTCAGGAATATGTTTGTTTCTAAAGAAGCCAATTTTTTCTCAGTTCAACCATAACCGTTTCGCTTGCTGTAGCACAGGAATGTGCAAATGTTAGACCGGCGGAAGTTTCGCTGTCTCAACATAAGGTGAAACCGCGAAATTGTTGTATTTTGGGAAGTCTGTAATACTCACGTACGGGCGATTCACACTGCATTCATGGACTGCTGTGAAGTTGTTTATCTGTTTGTTCTCAGTTTTGCTCTTATTATGTTTAAAGGAGGTCGGAAACGGACCCGCCACTTTTGTGTTCAGGGGAATACACATAAGCAAATTCCTCGGTGAACTAACGGTTTCCGGCCTCCTTTAAGTGAGCTTTCCAGTGACCATTTACACTGAGTTACTGTAAATGGTCACTGGAAACAGAGGTGCTTACTACTTTATATTTCTCATTGTTAGAAAACACCCGAAACAATACGAGCTTGTTCCGTTTCCTCCCACGAAACGCGGCCCAATTAGCGCAAGGCGGCATCATTTCTGTCTTCCCCCTCTGACGAGAACATATTTCATCTCCGCATATGAACGTCGTTATGGCGGCGGGTTTTTTTTCGCCGCCAACTGTTTATGGGTTGGTTGGCGCATTGATGAAGTCTTTCCGACAACTGACTTTGTATTTGAATTAAAATTAGATCAAAGAAATTAGTATAGTAATGTTAGCTAAGAATAAGTAAGGTATGTTAGGTAGATAGGTCGGCTACTTATTGTTAGTAAGGAGGGATTATTCGGTTCCGGTGTTTTTTCCGTAGCATAAGAAATAATAGAATACATTTGTTAGTGGTTACAGGGTTGTAACACTCATAGAAGATAGCAGCGATGTGAAGCGATGTGCTTGGTGGCAATAATAACATAATTAGTTTAGAATTACGTGATATAAAGTTGCAATCGCTCACCCTGATGTTAACAACAAGAGCACACATCAGGTGTTTTCTAATCGCTTGCAGTAGTCTTTTTGAATACTTCAATCGTTTTATTGCTGTTTCACTCTTTCTTCTTCTAGGGAAATTTTCTTTTGCATTGATGCTTTAATTGTGAATCAAAACTGCTTACAAACACCTGGTTGTAAGGAAGATATTCTTATTGTTAGGATATACTGCAAAATCTGCCCATTATACAGATACAGCTAATATTAGCGAATATTTGCAAACGTAAAGGGGAGGACGAAAACGCTTTTGCAGTTCTCTTGAAACACAAATACACGCACACACAAATCTGCTTCTCGTGGTGGGATACGCTTTTTTTGGTTCATCCATCAGAGTGCAGCTAATACCGTGTGTGCGATCCCCGTTCTCATCTTCCGAGTTTTCGTGCTAAGACACAACATCAAATCATGTGATTATCACCGAACGGCAGCAGAAGATGAAGCGAGAGGGCGGGCGGTGCACAGCGGTTTGAATATGTTGTTTTCGCGCCAAAAATGCCTATATCACTTTGGAATGTCTCTTTGTCTAGATACGCAAAGCAAGTAGTTGTTAGATATTTGGTGGCTGTGAAACATTGTGCAGTTGCGAATAGTGGGGAGATGGGCTGCCTATTATTATGCTGTATTTTGCTAAGTAACACGCTGATTGTTATAATACTATGACTAAATACTTCTGCGGGAAGGCTTGAAGAACTAGTAAAGGTATTTTTGTCATATGCGCCTGTAAAGTAATGGGTACGCATATAGGCGTTGTATCAATTTAGAAGTGAGAGATGGCCTTTGTAATATTGATGGTGGACAAATCCACCTGTACTCATACTGAGACTACACGCACACCATGTTCACACATTGAAACTCCTGCCGGTACCACAACTTGGCGTATGCTTTTGTTCTTGCCTCTGACACATACATCGACAATAACGTTATGACACCCCGTTTAAGGATATCTTATCTTGGGATTCACCCCGTTTATGAACCTAAATTTTCAATAGGCGCCCCGTTTTTGGCGTCTTCCGTTAGAGCGTCACCCTGTTTTTGAAATATGTAAACGTAACTTGTCGATGTAAAGTAAAGTAAAGTTCTCCCGAATCAAGGCCCCTACTGCGGGGGGTCCCGAAGAGGCCGGGACACTTGTCGATGTATGCTCTGACATCATATGCATATGAGGTACGGTAGGACAGCGTAAGCATTCGTGCAGATTTATTTGGGCGAATATTTGCACACATATTCATCGAATATTCTAAGCTTGTCTCGTTCTTTTTCCACCTTATGCCCCGCATGATTTCAATTCCTGGGAGACGTTGCTCCTCATATAAATCTTCATTTCATCTTCATCTCCATTAGAAAGGGCGTGGGGGGAGGAGAGAGAGAGAGCTGGAAAGGAGTTTTTTGAGCGAACTTTGCGGATTGCAAGAATCTTATCGTTTCTGAAATGAATATTCTTATTGTTAGTGCTAGTGCATATTCAGTGCATACATGAACACGGTACGCGTATTTGCAATGCGGGGTGACCCCATACTGAAACATGTATCCGGGGTGATACTCATATCTTGCGGTCAATTTGTGGGTTGCATTACACAGACAACCAACCAAAGGCAGGGGTGACCCTACGTTCCCAGGAACGTCCTTGTCCATGTATAGTGCCATTCATTCATTTATTCCGCAATCAGAAGGGTTCTTCGGCGGGCTATAGTGCCATAGTTAGGCTTTATTTGTGCCAGGAGGGGCTTTCGCAGTTTGCCGGTCCATACATTTGCCGCCTGTTTCAACTTTCGCTACCGCGACGTAACCTTGTCTGACTGTGTCCTCACAAAACCTAAACCTAAGTGCACTGAGCCTAACCTAACGCCAAAAGATTGCAATCCATTTCTCGTTATACTGCAAAAGTGCAATAGTAGTTGCATGCTACAGTAAGATTGCCGCAGTTTTGTTTCATTCTGAATCCTCTTATGCTATAATAATTGGGTAAAAATTAATCGTGCTAGGATGCTTAAGACACTCATTTTCTTTATTGCTAAGTCGCTCGTAATCCTATGCACTTACAATTAGAAAAGAGTATCATAAACACTTCAACACTAGAGAGAGAGTGTTCAAAACATACACAAAATTTGAGGTTTATTCTTTCGTAAGTTCCGAATCTTGTCAGTGTTTACTTTACTTTACACACAGAAAAAATGACTTAATTCGCACAATAAAATGACTTTCAAATGACTTTTATTTTGCGAATTAAGTCACATAAATGACTTACAGCTAAGTCATATAATGACTTAGAGCGTTTCGCAGTCATTTTATTTCGTCATTTTTTCTGCGTGTACTTGTTAGTGTTATTCGCCTGAACTCATGGTTATCTGATCTTCCAACTTATTGTTGGATATTATTTTCCGGGACATGTGCGGTGTTGTCAATGTAATCGAAGCGAGAAAATGGCAGCTAATCATGTTCTCGCGGCGTAACGCAGTGT
>JACMIJ010001523.1:0-12172 GCA_014805365.1 Koerneria luziae
TTTAGTACGAAAATGTTTTCGTATTTCTCGTAAGTCAGGAGGTTTCGATTGGTTATCGTTTTTCGTACTTTCGTATATGTTCGTACATCGCCTTGTGAGTGAGATTATGTAATTTCTGATACTTCACCTCCAAAAATGTTACAAATTGCTGTTCTATTGATACGAGAAGAAACATTTCGTGGTAGAGTAAGATCAGACAACCTTAATGAGTGCATGCTTTGGAGTTTTTTTTGCCACATGAACCACCACCACCTAAAGTGTAAGATGGAAAATGTCGTACTTTTCGAACATTCGCATTGTACGAAAAAATTACGCACATGGGGAGGGACATTATGACGGGTCTACCCCGTTTTGCCCAGCATTGTTTCTTCATCTTCCTATGCAGATGAAGCAGTATACAGGATTCAAAATGCAGTGTAGATTCCCAACATTATGCAGTGAGTGCGCAGCCACGAAATCACCATTTTCCAGTCTCTACCGAGAAGCGAAACAAACGCAGTAACCCACGCATACAACCAACTAGTGATATCACTGGTTGAAACACCCGACCCACCTTATGCTCAGCCCGTGCTCGCTTCCACACACCTAAGCCCCAAGGTACGTTGCACACTAACAACACATCATCAGACGGACAAAACCATCGACGACTTCACAGTAGCACACAACCTCTCGCACAGCGATGATATCAAGAAATTCCTCAAAGGATTATGGCTCGATGAAACCCACTTCGACATCAACGAGTTGTATGAATAAATTGTTTACTTTCAAAGTTACAACATGCCATAGCACAGGTTAAGGATGAATTATACATTAGCAACAGCGTATTAATTAAACAGAGGCCTCCAAGAAGGAGATATTGAAGACAGATCCGACTCCCTCGTCGAGAATCGTCGCGACGTGCGCGGTGATCTTCTTCGTAATGTCCTCGGCAACGCTCTCCAACTTCAAGTCGAAGTCCTCCGTGAAGGAATCAGCGATGGCCTTGCCATAGTCCGTGTCGGCACTGATCTTGTAGGCAACGGTATAAACAGCCTCGAGAAATACGGAATTGCCGCTTTTCGTCTTGTAGAGAATGTCTGCGATCAATTCTGCTTTTTCCACCGAGAGGGTCTTCTTCAAAAGAATGTCTTTCAAGACGTTGACAGCAAAAACGCGAAGATCTGAAACAAATATAAATGATCAACTATCAAGCAATTCCAGACAGCCCAAGCAACACTCCCGCTTAAACCCCTCCTTTTGTACACCTAAAGCATATTTTACCCTTATGTTTGATCATTTTACATTTTTCACGTGCCTTACTCCTCGGTCGCTAATCCAACTGGCTTGCTTCTATCGAACAGCCGACCATCCCGACTTGCATACATTGTTGCTCGATTACAATTCAGATACCCAGCAAAACCAAACATTACAAACCATCAGATGTTTCATCCTTCGCTTCTTCGTCCTTCTCTGGCTCATTTTCGACAACATCGCTTTCGTTGGCCTGGGGCTCTTCCACAACCTCGTCATTCTTGGCCTTCTTGCTCTCAACTTCAACATCAGCAAGTTCCTCCTCCAGCTTGCGCTTCTTTGGCGAAACTCCGTTCTCCTGCAATTATTTAACTGTATCAGCTCTTCAACACAAATTCACGCTTTCGCTATCCTTGACATACAACCAAGAGGATTTACTAATCCAAGGCCTAAAAGACGGATTTGTATTAATTTTATTCGTGCTAATGACTATAAACCAGTAACAATGGCTCAACTTTTCAGCACGATGTTTCGGGTTTGACATGCTTTTATGGCGAAACATATGCGAGCACACCGGAAATATTTCAGAAAATGCACTTTTTTGTTAGCAAACTGACTTATTGCCTGGTTAGCAACAATGGCAGTAGTTGCGTATCTAATCCCTACATTGCAACATCCACGCAAATTTATGCGTAAGGGACGAACGCTCCGATATACTTCTACGTATGTCCATACGTGGAGTATCAGGTGGCATACCTTCTCCGCGGTGTCAACTGGCGCCTTCTCTCCGGGCAGAACTTCCTCGACAACTTCAACGGGACCAGCAGAAGAAGCCATTCTCACTGAACACAAATAAAATACATATATAAAAACAAGAAAAATAAACAAAACACTAAAAAAAAATCCTTACTACGAGGATAGTAAACAACATGAACGGAAAGTGATGGTAATGAAGCGTTATTGTTACAGTAACCCATTTGAGTCGTTTTAGGACAACGTTTTATTTAAAGCATACAAGTAGAAATACGTTTGCGTACAAATAAATTTCTACAGTATGCTAACAAATCACACATTTCCTTTTTATTACAATTTTAAACTCAACAACACAATTTCAAAGTGAACGTTCCCATTGATTTTAATCCTAAGAAGCAGCTATATTCCTAATGTTTTTCTCTGCGTCACAATCCAGTGTACCTAGGTTGCACATAAAACAAAGGGATTTTTTTTTAAAAAAATAACAAAGAGTATGCAAATCTCCGATCGGCGGTCAGTGAACAGACTTAACATATTGTGGCGTTTTGACGGCGTTCGTAAACTACTGGTGATAAATTTGCATATCCCTTTGTGGCAAAAGATTGCAAATTTCTTTAACAATAAGACCAAGAACCCCAATGTGCGAATCCACAAGCCACTATCAAGGATCATAGACAGGATAACGGGACGTCAAGGTTCAAAGAAAAGCCTACGAGACAGTCTGACTACAGGAAGCTTATGTGTGAGAGACCGGATCGAAAACAGATCCCAAGGAACAAATGCAAAATGGTGCACCTAGGTTGTATGCCATCGTCGTATCGTACTGTGATGAGGACCGGTCAATCCCTATTGATATGGACAGCATCGTATGGAGAGTGCTGCCCGATCTGAGGAATACGACAGACCAACCATCAAGCCATCACCGACACTGTCGAGAAGTATTCGGAAACGAGTGAAAGCTCTCCCGAATAGGAAACTTTGACATGCCATCTTATTCGTGCAACATTATACTTCATTCTTACGAATTTATAAAGATCACTGGCTTAAAATTTCCATATCAGTTTGTTGTTTCATCAGATTCCATTGTGTTGATATACGATATAGTATATGCAAATGAAGTACATCATTATACCGGCGGTCATGAAAGATTGTGTAAACTACGGTTCGTATGCAAATGAGGTGCATACGTGAACGTAATAAGCGGCGATGAAGAAACGCTGTGAGTGTGCTGGGATATTTTGTAAGTTTATTGTGTGTTATTAAAATCAATTGTTATAATGCGTAGTCAGAAAAATAACATTGGCCCATGTATGTATATTACAAGTACTAAGAACATTGTAGAGCAACATGATCTTAACAAACACACTTAACGATTGTGCTGTTATAAATAGGATACTAGCTATTATGCCTCTTTTTGATTATTTCTACCATCTCCCTTACTAATTGTTCACTCGTCTGTTTCTTCTGTACCTCAAATGGTCCCAATGGAATGGAAGAAGGGGAGGAAATGGGAACGGAAGCCGAGCCATGGAACCATTCCAGAGAAGAAGGCAACAGGGGAATGGATGACGGACTCACACCAGAACCTGATAAACACATACTTAGCATTATTCTGCACAAAATGTTTAATATAATCATCATCATAAAACCTATAAGAAAGTAGTGTGGGTCTAATGGCCCACCCTAGCTGAGGTTTGCTCCCAGACCCCCAAACTTAGAACAATATTGAAAAGAAGTGCCTTGCAAGCAGGGGAAAAGAGTATGAATGAACGAACCAGCCATGATGGTGATGTTGCCGGCCGCGTATTCGACCATCTCTCGCAGCGTCTCCGCCCCCTCCTTGGCAGTCGGTTTTGTTCCACTCGTCAAAACTGTGTCGAATCCGATTTCTACGGCAGCAGCCAATGTTCGACGCCAATCAGCTGACACGTCAATGGCACGATTGAGGGTGACCGGGAAGGGGCGGATGGCACACAGAACACGATGACACGAATCAGCACACAGTGAACCGTCCCTTCATATCAATTCCTTTTTGGACATTATATGACTACGAAAACCGTTACTTGGCATTGGCATTTTAATTCGATAAGGGATGGATGGCAGCACTGTTTAAAATTGGGATTGAGATATTAACGAGCTGTATCTTATCTAACAATAAGCGGGTTTCGGATGATGTTTTGTTCGTTGTATGATGCATGCATTATCCATGACAGTTTCTTCATCAATGTTCCTTTAATTGTGAAGCATTTCTATAGTTGCAACCATTTCATTGCGTTATGAGGGTCTTTTCACCTGGTGAGTGCTCCAAAGACGAATGCCTTTGCTCCATGTTCCATGAGTATTCGAATGTCGTGCAGGATGATGTCCATCTCATCCTTGTCATAGCAGAAGTCGCCTCCTCGTGGACGGAGCATCACGCGATGGGAGACATTGGGAGGAAGCACCGAGAGGATGCCCACCAGCAAGCCTACATATAATACTGACAATGAGTGTATTATTCTTTCTACACATACATCATATAGTACAAAGAGAATGAAACATCAATGTCCTTGGCCAAAACGTTAGACGTGATGCTCGCTTTGACCAGATATGCTACCTATCAGAGTGCTTCCAAGTTATCTCAGTGAGTGCAGTGCAAGCAGCCCATTTCTCAATTAGCAAAAAGGATCATACTATAGCACCGGCACATTCTGTAGTACATTTAACATATAATTTATCTCAAATAAGAACTCCATGGCTCTAATAGGAACTCTGGTATAAAAAGGCTGTAGCTTTGACACCAAAAAGGCAGCGTCTTAAGTATTATAGTAACCTTTGGTACAGCCTTTCAAGAGCAAAAGCTATAGCACTTCTAATGCAAAAGCTACAGCCTTTTTTTGTAAAGTATTACCAGGGGGTGTGGAGGGTGGGGTAGGGGAATTCCTCCAGGGTCAGAGAAGGACCCTGAGGAGATGGAGGAAGTACTCCGTACCCCGTTTCAAAAATCTTATAAACGTAATTTTGCATCATCAATTTTCTTATTGCCAAGATTTCGCAAGTGCAGCTACAGCATTTTGGTAACGAGCGGCAAAAGCCACAGCTCTTCATACCAGAGAAGGAAATGTTCTGACATAGATGGCTCCTAAGGATTCATGCAAACTGTTTGAATAACGTTGATTTGCAACGTTCTATATCACTTGGCTATAAGGCTAATGTTGAGCCTGTTAAGTGTTAGAAGATGTCATTGTCTGTTTTACGCATCTCATTCGTCTCTAATAGAATTATCATCTACACTTATCGCCTAACATAATGACAATGAAGACGGATCGGGCAGAGGAGTGGAAACGAATGGCTGCGGTGACAGCGAACGCATCTCATGCTTGTCTTGTTAGAAGGAAAGGAGCACAAGTAGAGAGGACAAAGAAGATCACACTTGGCAGAAAAGAATGATGAAACAACAATTAACGCCCTTGGCTCGCATGTTTTTTTTCACTAACTTTCTTATGTTATCCTTTGAAGAGAGGAAGTGACGAACCTGGAGTTGGTGTGAGTCCTCCAACTGACAGCTCACCGCATATCTCAACACGGGATGCACCTGTGAGAAACCCATTAGAAGCTTGCGAAACATGTGTATCATATTAGGCTTGCAATCAAATCTTTTTTGATTATAATGTAAATTAATACAAGAAACTGATAGTATCAGTCTGATACTATCACCCCCCCCTCCCCCTGTACCTCCACACGCAGCTGCTCGCGCCGATTCCACGCTGTCAACGCACACTTCCAATGGCATCTGAGTACATTTGCTCATAGGAAGTTATCATGGGAAAATGTGCTAGAAATTGGTTCACTCAATCGCTGATCAGATCTGATCAGATCAGATCAGTTAATAGCTAACGTGTTTGTTTATCTACTTATCTACATGCATACAGGTGTGGAGACAGTTTTCTACGGGGAATTCCGCTACAGTACTCTCCACAGAACGAGCTGCGCTGCTTGCATGCTGCAAATCTGTTATCACGGCAATATAAATTATACTTACTTTGTTTTTGTATTTATCTTATGTAAGCACAAGCTATATTTATCTTGTCCCGGCATCCCTATGTGATATGGCAATAACCGTAAAAACTCGCAGACAATAATGCTGCCAATGTTCGTAAGGTACAACAAAAACAAAGAGGTGGATATACTATTATATTACTTTGTTGATTCCTAAAGTTTTCTCAGACCCCTCAATTTATATCGGACCCTCTATTTCTTGGACCCCTCAATTTATATCGGACCCTCTATTTCTTGGACCCCTCCACTGGAGCCCAAAGGTATTGCTATAAGCATTCGAAGGCGACGTAATGTTGGGTTCCGTATAATGCAAGTAAATTTATATTACACATACTATTCACGTATTCAAGAAAGGTACAAGCATATGCATCAAGCAATAAAATAAATGTTATGAAACAGTAGACAACGAAATGAGCAAAATAGAATAAATATGTAAGCATTCAAATGTATAGATTAGAGAGTGATTCCTTGAGCAACGAGTCCTTTATCCATGAATCGCTTCCTTGCAAAGCACATCCACCACTTGGACGCCTTCTGATTCGGATCCGGGAATGCCAGTTCGCATAGTCGAGCTCCCAATTCCTGTCGCAGTTGCAACAGATATCCTCGCATTGTTTCCTCTTCTGCTTTGTTCGCTGGTGCCTGTAATATAATATGTTCACAATAAGTCTATGTTCAACTTATGGAACAATCAATATCTAACACAAACATTTATCACACTCGTCTGTGATATAAGGAATACTGACATACTTTGTACATGCTGTTTAGGGGAAAGGTTGGTTCGCCAGGAATGGGGAGTTGGTGGCTGAGAGCGAGTGCTGCCAAATCTTTCTGTCCATTCAATTTGTTCGTACTCTGCAACAGTTACATTAGTATTCGTTTGGCAATACAATTTGTATACTATGTTATATATCATGTCATAGAATATGTCATAAAAATAATGTATAGAATAATAGATATAGAATATGTCATAGAATATGACTAGAATATGTCATGTTCAAGTTGGTCAACTGTAAGATATTTGTTAGCTAGCAATAAGAGAGAAGAACCCCTTCATATCAAGGGCATAGGAATATTTCAAAAGTAAGGACAAAACATGCGAAGCGCGCTCTTCCATCAAAATGTTATTATCTACGTTTCTTTGCATGTACTAATTGTAAGCATACGGTAGAATACTATGCCTACATTTTTTGGTAAGACATATACCCCCCTATTATATAAACTATGAAAACTGGAGGATGATGTTCTTAGGAACCACAACGAGGGAATGGTGCAACAACATTTGGGAGTTAGAATATGTTTTTACTCCTTCTTTTAAAAAAATGAGGCGTACAATTGAAATGCATGACTCCGCGCTGTGCAAATTTTCCAACTGTCACTACATTTGTGTTTCTTTCCAAACACACAATGTTTAACATACTCAAGATTTTCACAGCTTTATGTTGTTTCAAAAGCTTGCTAAGCTGCCATGAGCTGCAAAAAAATTAGAATAAGTTAGAAAATATAGCAGCAGTTGGATATGTGCGTTAGGTATGTGAATAGTACGTGCCCTTTGTAGTTTGCGTAGACATTCGATGATGTAGAATGTGAGATAGATGAGTGTGCGATCCGCCGCACTCTTGATCTCGAATTCCCTGAAGAAAATATTCGGCTTGAAGTATGCGAGTGATTCATCGATGATGTCTTCTCCGTCGATTCCTCAATTAGATTCATGTTCGCTGCATAAATCATTTTGTTTCCACCAGAGTATGTGTGGTTCTTTCGTATTTACATAGGCAATCCATTTTCATCATATGAAAAACGGGTCCGGACAAGAGGGGTCAGCGGGAGGTGCGCAAACACCAAAATGAATAAAACGTTTGTTATTATCATCCAGGTTTAAAACTTAAAAATGGGAAAACACTGCTAGCAAAAAGGAATTTATTCATCATTTCACTCGTCCGCGTAAGCTCAGACGACTCAGGTGGAAACAAAACAATTGTTTTTCATTTTGATTTCAGCTGGGTTGCCAACTAAAATTTAGTTGTGAAAATGTGTTTCAGTGGTGTAATCCACTGAAATACAATTGTGCAGCAGCCGAAAAACAATTGTGATAGTAGAACACAATGGTGTATTCACTCCCACAATTGAAATTCAGCTGACAAAACAACTGTGGAACTAAAACACAATTGTTTTGTTTCCACCAGAGGAATATCTCACAAACGTTTGTCGCCTTCGGCTGCAGGTGCGCTTGGGTTTAGCGGGAGGTGCTTGTCCGGACCTTTTTCTATGATTTTCATGTACTATACAGAATAAGGGTGGCACGACGCACTATGTATGGAGTAAATTCGTGATCTACTCAACCATAACCACATGCACTGTGTGGCCAATTGTGAGATGCCCGGAGGGATCTCTTTGTGGTGGGAGAAGTCACTCTAGATACTACGAAGAACACGTGCTTAAAACACAAGCATACGGTCTACTATTGCATATCAAATGGTACATGAATGCGTTGTTTACATCCGTGCTCTGTGCTCACTGATGAACAAATTGTTTTTTTCCTTGTTTTGTTGTTGCTTTGATCCGTCACTTATCAAAGCTACCCGGGATGGGGGGGGGGAAGCAAAAAAAAACATAGAGATAATGGGCGTGCCGCTTCCTTACAGTTTCTATGCCTGCCCGCTCTCCCTAGTTCGCATGTTCTCTATCTGTCTCTCATCTCTCACCTAGATTGAACAGCTAAAACCTTTCGGGCATAGCCAAAACAAAAACTAACAACAAACCAAAAGAAAAAAAAATTATCAAAGCAAACAAGTAACAGAAAGGTGCAAAAGATTGTACAAAAAGGCAAAGTCTCCCGTATTCAAGACATTTCGCCTTGCTTTTCCTGAGAAGATCAGAACGTTGTGGGGCTAGTTTTTATTAAGTCATTCGGACTATTCGTGATACTACCACCAATGACTGTACAACAGTTCGCTCTCACAATGAGTTCAGTGTATTAAACACATCATCCAGTATTATTGTGTTGTTGCACACTGTTTAGGGAGATGCAAGTTACTCTGGTATTTTGCGCAGGCCCGTTAACAGGTACATAGTCAATAACGGGTTCGTTAACGGGCTCACTACAACTGTTGAGAATCAATGGGTATCTGATAACGGGTACGTTAAAGAAGGTGTAAACTCATTTTTTCACTATGTCCGAATAGTCTGATGTTGGCTGTGAAACACGAATAAATAGGGTATAGTTATATGTTATTTTCTGCTGATTTTGTCCGTTTTTCGGTCTTTCAAACCTCATAAAACGCTCAATTGGCATTTATATAACTAAAGAAGCTACAGAAGCTTTAATCACACCCATAGCAAGCTATGGTTAACGGGACATAGTACTTTAAAAAGTGAGTTTAGCCCTTCTTTAACAGGTATGGATATCCTGTATTTATCTCCGGAAAATAAAACAGCACCGCAGGAATTACTAGAGCACTACAGGCGGCATTTTCCTTTGTTTCGCGTTCATTTTTGCTTTCTTTTGCGTTTGTTTGATTTCTAACAATAAGACGACCTGCGATGCAAAACAAAATGATGGAAAAATGCATCATGAACTCATTGTCGGTGTACAGGTTTTGATGTACCCTTATAATAGCTGTATCACAATCATAGGAATTCCAGGTCAGTTTTTGAAAGCAAATGAGATGAAGGTTCAGGATTGTTTATGTTAATATTATACATACATATCAATTGCAAATGAAGGTTGTGAACTCAAATGTCATAGGTCAGTGTGATCACATCACCGCTCTTTTCAAAGCTGATCTTAACCGTGAGCTCCTAAACGGTCTCCATTTTTGCGAGTTTTATATACCTGCATCTACGCGAATTGAGCACGAATTTTCAGCGACCATTTGGGTGATAATATCATGTTGCATATATATATGTATAATAAGGTCAGCAAAATGGTCACTAAGTCGCTGACCATTTCAGCTGTAAAGTGAGCTAGCTTTTGGAAATATAAAAATATTTTGGACGTAACCGTCCCTGGGGCTGGATTGTTGCGTAAAGGACAGCGGTGGGCAAAGGGAATATAGCACATGACAGACTCCCGATGGGTGAGAATTATCATCATTTGGTTCCCGTATGAGGTCCTGATACCATGACCATGCCCGCTATCACAGCAAATTGGCTTCTGCGATAACGGGATAAAAATTGTAAAACAAATCAACCTAACAGTGAGAAATTGTTAATATAAGGAAAATTGTAATTGGAAAAATCTTGTAATTCACATTCTTATGAAGAGCTTAGCTTACTTGCTGCCGGTCCTTTGAAGTTACTGCGAATTGGCAGCATTCCCATGTTTCCTATCAACTGAGGACTCTCCAGTTTAGAATGATATGCCTGAACAAATCACATCTGCATCACAAAGCCAGAATCACAAAGAAGGCGACTTACTCCCGTGGACTGCATGCGGCGACTATAAGGGGAAATGACTCACCGGCATGAGTAAGCCCTCTGCGAAACTAATCGATACACTCTGCATACAATACAATTAGTCTTCTCCATCGTTTCATAGATAACAGGACGAATACAACGTCTTCTTCCCTTCATAATTTCACGAAATGGTACAACATATTTATACAGACAATATTTTACAATAACATTAAACAACCTGCATTCAACACTGTACATATATGACAGAAGCCTAGAAATAGAGCTTGTACTATATTATGACTTGGATTCCACCTTATTTTCGCCTTTAGCTTCTTTCTGCTCTATTTGCTCTTGGAATGACTGCTTCGTAATCCGGATGTATTCCATTGATGTGCTTGACAAAACCGTAACCCATCGCTCCAGAGTCTTTACATTTTCAGTAGCAAAAGTGTAGGTTCTTCCTGTGCTGCAAAACACAACGAAAGAGTAAAAATAAACATGGTGCCAACTACAGTACATGCAAAATATTTTTCCTTTATACCTTGCAGCTTGGCTGTTGTGCGCAAGTGTTTGTTTTGTGATTAATAATGTTCTTGTGAGAAAATAGGCGATTTTTAACGATTTTTATAAGACTGGAAGTTTGTGTAGAACGATTCAATTTAAGTCTTTAACGAGACTGCAATTGATCTTACAGTAATCTCATCGATATAAAAGTAGACCTATAATTTACATAAACTGGATAACAGAACATCTATATATATATCCAGGGGCTTATGGTAATTTCAATTGGTCGCTATCGCATGCTTCGTGTTTAACCAGCACTGGAAAACCGTCATAGGAAAACAACGTGCGTCCTGTTGTCCACCGCCTTTACAGATCAAGAAAAAGCATGAAAAAGTCTCGCTTGGTCTCGCAAAAGTCTTGGAAAAGAATTATATTGAATCGTTCGACTCAAGCCTAAAGTTTTATGTAAATCGTTCAAGACTCTTTTGTTCGAATTTTCACGGTGGACAGTTTTGTCTCTTCTCTGAAAACAATTGTCTTCCCGATATCGGGAAGATAATTTCCAGATATCGGGAAGACAACTGTTTTCAGAGTTTTCTTGCAAGAGGCTGTATCGGCTCACAATATAGTAAATAGTAAATGATAACAAAAATAAATCCTTAGGCTAGAGATCATACTACCGCTTCCTGGAATCCGGCCTACACTACGAAAATGCAGAAAATTGTTTATTTACAGCGCCTTTTGAATTTCACTTACAACCAGGAACGTCCTTGCCTTATTGTTAGATACAAAAAATATAAAAATCTTCCAGCTTTTTTTAAGTATAGCAACCCCCCCCCCCGCCGTGAAAACATGTACACGTAAAAGGAGGTTAGAAAGGAAAACCAACGTTTTTGACATGATCTCGAAGGTGAACTCCATTCCAATTGAATTGTCGTCTCCTAATTGAACAAAACAGTCTTCTATTAAAATAACCATTATGGGAGGCTTATCGTCTTGTTCCTTCTCGTACAAAAATAGAATATTCGCCTTCAGTACTCCGAAACAAGATCTCCACCGTAATTCCTAAAAAAACAGTCAAAAACGGCAATCGAGAATGTCGTGAAACCATCGAGTTTTGTGATTATGTTCGTCCCCGCTGATCTACATCAATGGATCAATGAGGCACACACTCACTCATTTGTTTACTGGAAAGACGTAAATTAGTTACCAACATTCAAGGAAATTCTAAGGTAGGCAGAAAAGCATT
>JACMIJ010001524.1:0-12166 GCA_014805365.1 Koerneria luziae
GGAGGTGACACCAAAGTCGGTGGTGACGCGCTCTAGGCACCAATTGCACCAAAAGTTCAGTTCAAAATAAGGTGGTGGCACCGAGTCATTGATGCCTAGAGCGTGTCACCACCGAGTTTGGAGTTACCACCGTGTTTTTGAATCACTGAGCAGTACATCGTCTCCGTACTGTATGCTGCCCGTGTTACCGCCTATATGCGATACCACTATTGCATGCGCACAGGGTTTATAAACTGCAATGATCTTCCGTATGGCCATAGTTTTGGATCCCTAGACGAATCGGAAGATTTGCATAATTATTTCTCACACATTGCACAAACAAAGCAGTTTGCCCTCTAGCGGTACGATAATCATGATTGGTCATGAACAATGTGGTTATCATACCATCAGCGGCGGTATTAAACTCCTCTGTTTCCAGTGAGCTTACCAGTGACATTTTTTTAAACAGTGAATCAGTGTAAAAAGTCACTGAAAAGCTCACAGGAAACAGAGGAGCTTACTTCCGCGGCAGTTTGTGATCTTGAAAGTCCATCGAAATAATTTTAAAAGTCCATCAAAAGGCGAACGATTAGCGCGTGCGTACCCCTCGTCGCCTTGTCGGAGGCTGTCGCGTAGGCCGCGACGCGGTGCTGCTCGACGACGGCGACGCGGAGCGCTTCGCCGTCGATGGCGTCGGCGTTCCGTTGCTGCGCGGCGGTGCACCGTTCGACATGCGCGCAACCGCGATGATCCGGTCAATCTCCGACTTGTTCACCAGGTCCTGCAACGCAAAAATTTAAATTTAAAAAAATGTAAATTAAAAAAAAACTTCTTTACACCATTCCCGCATTCGCAGGGTCGGTGCTTCCCGTCTAGATAGGACAAGTCCTAGCCTGGGTACCCAGTGGACCGCCCTGAGTTGACTCGGCTATACTACCGACAGTGTTGCGTGAACGCTGGGAAAGATTTGGGTAAGGAATTTTAAAAAAACAATTAAAAAATGAAATTCAAGCAAAAAAAACAGCTCACTTTATTGTCAACCGAATCCGATTCACCCGTATCCGACATCACAGGCGCATCAACTGTATCGTTCACAACATCTGAAAAATCACAAAATTATCGTATATATGAGGGTTGAGAATAAAATGTCCGCAAAAAAAGTGAATTTGAAAACTTTGATCATGTGTGCTCCATATCTCTCATGGGTAGACCATGAGAGAGTGTGCAACAGACATGACCAAAGTGTTCAAATTCATTTTTTCCGAACATTTTATTCCCACATCTCTTATATCATGAAATTTTAGACGTAACTGTTGGCAAGCAAACAAAAAAATGTTGTACGTATTGTATTCCGCGCCAAATTTTTTTTTAAATGCTAGTTTATTAAGTTTTTCGTGCATTCGTACAAGCGTTTTCAGAGGAGCCTGCAAGAATAAATTCGGATAACTTTTGCGGTTACCAATATGCACAAACTAACTACTGTAATTTGGTGCTACTCGATGAAGGCGAATATTAGAGGTGCGGGAATAAAATGTTGCCAAAAAGTGAATTTGAAAACTTTGCACATGCCTGCTGCACACTCTCTGATGGTCAGAGAAATATCTCTAACCATGGGAGAGTTTTCGGCAGACATGACCAAAGTTTGCAAATCCATTTTTCCAACATTTCAACCCTTGGGAATAGAATTTGGTTTGTAAATTACTTAATTTGCATATTTTTAGCCTAAAATTATAAAATAATTCAAGAATGTTTAAAAAGTAATCAATAAGGTTTGCCTATCATACTTTTCATTTCAGGAATTACATACATAAAATTGACATCAGTCCATAAAAAATAATCTAAATATGCAAAACTTGTCGTTTATTGATCCATAAGTATTGATTTCGTACCCACAAAATATCCCCGGAAATCAAAATATTAATCAAAAAAATTTCCGCTATTTCGTCATCAATTGTTAGGCTGCTATTGATTAGCACCAAACATGACGAAACCAACTCAAAACATGACGCAATCCACAGTCATTTATACCGGAATATGTGCAATTGTAGTTTGCAGTGTTTAGGCACACGAGCCGCGACGCGACCGCAACGCGTACGGCCCAACATTTCCCCGCAACCAGCCCGGACACGCCCCCTCTTTGATTGCTAGCCAAAGAACGGCCTACACTCTGCGTCTCTGCACGCTCAGTTTTCTCTGCTGTCTAGCCGCACTCTCTCTCTCTCTCTCTCTCACTCCACTCTAGTCAACTATTGACAAAAGCGAACCATGGTTGAAATTTGTGGTTTTATCACTTGGGAGAGTAATGAGTCAAAAATTTCAACTAGAAGTTACACCAAGCCTTTCCAGAACTCAATATCGATCAATACAATCAACCATAATACACATCCTCGCGTCGGATACTGTAGTCACTCACCATGTGGTGCGTCTGGTGCATGTGTGTCATTCCCATTTTGAGTGCCGGGCGGAGTCCTAAACAGAGAATCGGCTGTGCACAATAATGTTACTTACACACATTACAACTACCAAGCAACCTTCACACAATGAACCAAATCATGTCGAAGCAGTGCTACTTCCACCGGCCTCAAAGTTGCATACAGTTTTGTTCTCGTATGCAAATTAGGTACTGTAGACCGGTGGAAGCAGGATGGTACTGTAGTTTCATCGTACCGTTCCCGGGTGTTGAGTTGTTGGTCGCCGGGTGACGCTGCGTCAACTTCCATAGCGCACGGACTGAGCGTTTCTTGCTGCGGAGCCGCTGCTGGACTGTTCGTCTCAACAGACGGCGTGACCGAACTACGTGGTTCGGAGCTTCGCGCGACGGAAGAGCGCGCATCGCTTGGCGCAACCGAAGAGCGCGCGTCGCGTTCCGGCGCGTCGCGTTCCGCCGCGGAAGACGCCGTCGATGTCCCGGGCGCATTCGTCGAACCGTTTGGCGCTCTCTTCCTAAAATGCTCGTGAATCCTCTCGCTCACTTTTAGTTACCGTAATCCACAACTCTTTCACACCGCCGGTCACAAATTTGCATATCTCATTGGAGAGCGATTCTCACCACTAACCCTGTTTCTTAACCCCTTGGCCGAAGTGGTGGGAGGGGGGGGGGTCCGATCTCCTTGCCCTCAAAATGTCATCTCAGCTCGCAACCAACTGAGCCATCCCTCCCACCTAGAGGCCGATTATCTATCGTATGCAAATTAGCTACTGTTGATCGACAGAAGCAGCATGTTGTGCTGCACAATGTCCAGCCCAAAACTACAGTAATCGACCAACTTTAGCCGCATCTCGATTTCCTTCTTCAATGGCTCCATGATATCGGCGTATTCGAATTCAACCATGACATCCGGGGGCATCTCTCGTTGCAAATCCAGATATTCACCATACGCATGTACCAATCGGCGCCAAATCGTCTTAGCATTTGCACCTGCAAAAAAAATTTGAAGTTTATCGATTGATTGAGTAAACACATCCCATATCCAGTATTACTTCAACCGATCCTAAATTTGCATATCTTTGTTTTAGAGAACCAATGTTTGTTATTGTATGTAAATTAGGTACGGTTCATCGGCTGAAGCAACATGCTGTGTAAAACAGCGGCAAAAACAAGCCTCAATTGTTAATTTATGCTTATTTCTTTATACTTTCCCCTTCGCTGGCAATCTCTTCACATAAACTTGCACAGGGCACCGAACTTGCACGTATTCTCTGTTTCTCTGGCGAGTAGCCATTCTGCTCGTAGCCAGAGAAGCAGAGATGTGTGGTGAGAGAGCATTTCCATACCCCCCCCCCTTCCTCATTGCTCTCCTTTCGCTCTCGTGGTCTCTTCCAAACCCCGCCCCTCTGAGTTTCCCGCTCGCAACACACCACGGCAGCGATAGTGGACGAACAATTGGAAAACTCATCTACACATGTACACCACACACAACGTATGGAACCTGTGGGTAAATCAAAAGATCTTATGATAGCCAAATGTTCCTCATTTGCATACAATCACAAAGGAATTGTGAACACAAGAAAATGCAAATTTTACATGGGCGATCTAGGGATAGCTTCAAAATATCAAAAATGCAAAGACGGAAGACTTCAAAACATCGTAAATAGTAAATTTAGATTTGGTGTAAGTGATCACGTTAAGCTCATTGCTTGTAGTGATAAACAGCCCAATAACTAGAAAATATGTTTACATTATATTTACATCCAAAAAGAAAAAAACCAACCCTTCTTCCGAGGAATGTCCGAGATCTTCTCGAGTCGAACAAAAATGTCCTCTTTCGGTTGTGCATTCTTCTGAGCGGCACTTTCCTTGCGATAGAATTCGGGAAACATTTTGATGTATTCCAAAAACTTTTCGACATCGAGATTTGGAAACTCCTAAAGATATCGGATATTGATGGTACCGCAAAGAAATCGTCATGCTGTGAAGCTTCCACCGGTTTCAAATCAGAATTCGCCTTTTCTTATAGCTAACTAATTGTAAATTTTTGTTATAGTATGCAAATTAGATACAGTAGTAACATGCTGTATACCTTGAGATCGCACGCTACCACACGGACTGCAGCATTCTGTTGCATCGCTTGCGACCTTTGCCATCTAAACAAAATTTATTTTTAAAGTAATTAATTTACTTAATTAGCTAAGCTTTTGTTTACTAAAACAAAAATCAATTACAAGGCATACCGAGCTTTGCGTCTGATCGCTCGTTGCTTCTCCAGCTCTCTGAAAGCAACGACATGAAGGTAACACAATGACAGACAATGTAATAACGATATACAAGTAAGCATACCACCGCTTCCATGGAGCCGGCGTCCACTTTTACCCCACCTTTTGAGCAAAAAAGTTTATTTTACCCCTCCTATTTGAATATTTTATACACTTTTACGTGCTTTACCCCTCCTTTACAAATGTAAATCTACACTTTACCCCTCCTCTGGGACAGTCGGACACAACGGAAGCATAGCTACGCAAGTCAGAAGAAAATAAAAATTTAAAAACGCATTCGAAAGCATAACTTGGTTTAATACTTACTGTACTTTCGCGTCGATCGGCTTCATGAACTCTCCAATCATATCTCCGTACTTGTAGGAACTTGATTCTTTATTGGCAAGAGCCACGGCATGTACACGGTATTGACGGCTCAGTATCCTCCATATATTTCTTGCATTCTTGCCTAAAAAATCAACATTTTCATACGAATACAAAAAAAAATGATTTGAAAAGCGTTTCTAGGTACGCAGCATTGCATCACGTGGGGAAAACCACGTTTCCCGCAATTCCCACTTCCCGCAATAGCCATTTCCCGCAACAGCAGTTCCCGCAATTCTCACAGTATATAAAATGCGGGAACTGGTGTTGCGGGAAATGGCTTTTGCGGGAAGTGGGAATTGCGGGAAATGGTTATCGTCCCATCACGTGCTACACAAGCATCGTTGAATACCACGGTGTTTCATGAAAAAAATATTTAAAAGCGGCGATATAGGAACAATTTATTGTTACAAAAGCTGTGATATGTTATGCTCTTTCACACCACTAATACAGTGAAACCAAGGAGATTCGCTTTTCAGTATATCACACAGCTTAACGCAGCTACTACGATCATTGTATTTGTTAATACGAAAATGTTAACATTTATGAAGCCCTTACGGTATACTTACAAAAAAACAAGCTACTGCATCATTATAACGCAGCATGTTACTTCCGCCGGACACTACAAAGGATTCACTCATTCACTGTAACGATAGGATATGCAAATTTTAGACCAGCGGAAGTTGTGTCGTCTCATAATATCTAACAAACTATCTTTTTTAACATACTTTACTACTTATACTAATAACTTTACTTTGTTATTTTAATAAAGATGCGCCAATGTACCGTTGCTGTGGGCGGTCTGAATGTTCATTTCTTCCTCGAGCTCCTTGAGCAGGCGCGCCTTCTCCTTGACACGAAAATACTGAGGACACGTTCGGTCGTAGATCCCCGGCTTTTCCTTGAGGAGCTGTATGAATCGTGGAAGTTCGTCTTCTTGAAGAAATCCGAGTGTCTGAACGAGAGAAAAAAACAGTATGGGAGTGGACGGAGCTCTTCTTGTTGGAGAATCAAGGAACAAAAGCACACGTTTACCATTAGTCTACGCACATTGATATGTCACATTTCCATATTTCGGAAATGGGGTAACCTTATAATGAAAAACCCGGGTGCCTATTGAAAGTTAGGCTGAGAAAAGAGGTGCTTATAATGTGAAGGTCTACCAAAAGGGGGTACTCCTGTGTTATCGATAACGTTGTTTTTTATGTATGTTGGTGGTCGTTTCATTGTCTCAATTTAGAGATTGTGAGCTCAAACACGTTCTAACCACAGCGTGGATTACATCTTATTGTTAGGTTATGCATACTACTACTACTACGTATCGTACCGTATTTACTCGATTTTACCGTAACTCGAATAGTATTTACAAGTAGTAACTTACATTATCCTGCATTGGTGCATTGTCCTGAGGCTGACCTCCCGTGTCGCTTTCTTCATCATCAGACATTAGAAACTAGCGCGGATAATAATTGATGCTGAAAAATAATAAGTGGTGAAAAAACGTGAGGTCAATAAAAATAATACACGGGTGAAAATGTTAAATTATTTCAAACAACATCCATACAGTAATCAATAATGAATATTTTTGGTTTCTGACTGATAAACGAGTTTATAAAATGGTACTTTGCAAGGTGTACATACACAATGCAAAATTGATCAAATGACGTTTTCATGAATTTACATAGCGGATAATAGTGTTTTAAGACAATTAAGCAAAACTGTTATTCGGACACCAAAAACAAAAGTATTTTGGCTTATGAGCAGTTTCAAAAACAGTCAGTACATGCACTACAGTGCAGAGGTCAGCACAATAAAAACAAACAACAATAAAAAAGGTTACATCAAACTTTAAACAAATAAAAAAAATTGTTTTCGGTTAATGGACTGCAAGTGAAATGCATACGCGACGCAACCGCCGCGCGTGCAACTTACTACGGTACCACCATCACTACTAAATCCAGTCGTTGCGGGACCAAATACTACAATTTTGTACACTTCTTTATTTTTAATCGATTCCTGTATGCACACGGACACTTTGTGCAGTGTCGGAGTAAACGTACACTTTTTGTACAATTAAGACGGTGGTAAATATTGTTTTTATAGATAACAAAGAAAACAAAGCATGAATAAGGTGTTTCATCAAATTTTGCAGTGAGTTTCCAAGGGTCGATAAAATATTACCGTACAAATCAAAGTTACGAAGAAAAAAATAGAGAGAGGGATAAGATTACGAAAATGCAGTGTTACGAGGGTACGAGAACAGGGGGGGGGGTGGCGATGTGGCACGGTTCCACTACTACTAGTACCACTTATTACTGAATGGGGTGGTTGTTGTTGTGGTTGTGGTTGTGGTGGTGATTCGACTGATTGTCGGTGAGAAATTCATGATCCCCGCGGTCTCCGTCGCCGCCGAAGTCAATCTTCGCGAGCGACGAGAGCGCGTCGGTCACACGGACGAGCGAATCTTCCAAGTCATCGCTATGAAGGCGTATTTTTGATTTCGTATTGTAGATCTGCAAGATCAAACTCGTTAAAGTTCAAAAGCCACAGCGTGTCCGCTAGCCTACAGTACCTCATTTGCGTACAAGAACAAACGGTTCACTCTCTAGAACAAAGTAATATGGAAATTTGAGGTCGGCTTAAGCTGCACTGTTTCAACATACTGCATACAATCCTACCGTATACGGTACTTTTCTCTCGCGACTTACAAAACGTATAAATGATAAATGATTAAATAAAACAAGTTGATCTACAAAATTTCAATGCCAACATACCTTTTGCAGTTCGCTCTTTACACGGTCCTTCCACACCGACAATTCTTGCAGCAATCGGCGCTCTTCAGCTTCGATCTCGCGCGGATCATAGTCTCCATCTGCAAAGCACCAATCTTTGTATGCTCGAACTGGTGAAACATGAGCCGATCTCAAATTTGCGTATTCCTTTGTTCTTATAAAAGCAATCTTTCCAGTTTTGTGCAAATGAGTTACTGTAGACCGGCGGAAGCAACGTGTTATGTAATCGTATGCAAACGAGATGCTGTAGAGCGGTTGAAGCACCATGCTGTGATAATGCACTTTCCAGCTGGTGCTTTGACTCTATTTAGGAGGTGTGGCACTAGTGGAGCTCGTGGCACTCACCATTTACATTATCCGGCGCTTGCAAGATGTTCTGGAGGCGCGAGTAGAGGCCTCTCTCCGTATGTTCTCTGAAGGCACCGAACAGGTCGGGTGGCTAAAAAAAAGAAAGATTAATGCGTTTGTATTGAAAGGTTATGGTAACAGGTTAGGTATTTATGTTTGGTGGCTTACACAACAATGTGTGAGCTTTCATTGTGCCTTTCTCGCCTTTCAAATTAGGATAGTGTAGATAGTAAGTTCTTATTGTTAGGTTCAAAAAGGATTTGGTAAAAAGTATTTCCTTACAGCAACAAAAGGACCGTCGTTGTTAAAGCAGCTGTCATCGAGATGTCTGTTGGCTGACAGACGCGAGTACTTTTTCTCTAGACGATCTGAACGAATGATGAAAACATACACAAGCCGGCAATTAATTTGTGTTAAAAAACACAAATTATATTACCTCGACGTATTGCACATAAATACAATACGTCGAGGCAATATAGTAATTTCCGCTGGTCTCAAATTTGCACATTTCTTTGTCATTGCATCGAACTAGGTCGTTTTCGGCTATCGATGTTCCGGCAACATCGTTCCCGGATCCGCCAAGGATGTAAAGCGCTGAGTTGTTTACTCTTGTCACTTTGTTCTTTTACACATGCAACGCATAGATTTGCATATTCCTTTGTTCTCGTAGCTAGAGCTTTTGTAGTGAGATACTGCACACAAATGAGCTACATACTGTATAGAAGTTCGGAAGCTCAATATTCTGTGTTGATTTGTGTGTGACGGCTTCCGCGCCAAGATTGGTTGAAAGACACCACCGCCAACCTGCGAGTTGTTTCCGAAATCTTTCCTCCTCTTCGTCCAATTCGACAGCTGTATCAGTGTCGTCGTCATTGAACGAGACGCGGCGCCTGCTGCGCTCGCGCCCTCCAACACGCCCACCAGCTTCACCTGACAAATATAGTAAAGTCCTCCTGATTCAAGGCCTTATAGCCTGCAGGGTGGTAACCGAGGAAGCCAGGCCGTAGGGAGCCGTACTTCACTTGTATGCACAAGGGGGCCTGGATTCGCCTACATGCACGTTCATTTACATTTGTAGAAGAGGGTGGAAATAAAAAAGTTTGAAAAAATAAACTTTGTAACATTGGTAATGTCTGCTCTACACTCTCTCATGGCCAGAGAAAGTTTTATGACCATGATAGCGTATGGAGCATACATGGCCAGAGTTTCAAAATGCATCTTTCCAAGTTTCATTATCAGCCGTCTCTGCATTTTTCCACACTATGTATGTGTGATTCTATGCTATTAGTTTGGCTATCACACGACAAAACGTTCTCTGGAGTACGACAGCCTAACAAAATTCATTACACCCTAACAAGCATAAAAAATTCGTATTGTTAGGAAGCATTTAAAGCACGAAAACTCTCACCTCCCCGAGGAATAAACCACATACTACTCGACGAGAACGAACGAATAATGAGAGCGAAACAACGGTGTTTTCGTCTTCTCGACTGCCTCCATTGTCTTTGCAATTCATATCGCAGGTGCTGCTTTTCGGAGGAAAATTTGCATATTTTCAATTAGATTTGAGCATTTCAGTTGTTCGCATGAAATTTGTTGACGAGAACGTTAACAACATGCCGAAAATCCTTTAACTTATCGACCTACAGTATGCCTAAGCGTTCTGTATAGGTCTTTAGGATATGTACTGTAGTGATTTGGTGTGCCTTGGGTTACATATATAAAATTACGACCAGACATACACCATAATTCAAATTTTGTTTATTTTACATTGTTTACGGTATGTGGTTGTGTGATTTTAGTTTATGTATGCAACATTTGCAAGCTACTAACCGCTTGCGTATTCTAATTGCCAGGAATTTCCATGGTTTGCTCACAATGCCGTGTTTTCCGCAGTTCTACTTTTGTTTGTCTTTGTTAACGCTTATTATGCTTTTCATATTTCGATTTTCAATTTTGCAGGTACTTCTATGTTAGGATATGATGACCGGCTAAACGAAGTTTTATCGCTTGTTCTCAAAAATGCGAATTCGGTCGCCTCTCCAAGCGGCACTGTCCTCCCGGTATTATTCTTTTTTCAAGCTTTCTACGAATTTTTAATAATTTTTAAATTATATAATCAGAATCATAATCAGCGGTTCTAGTAACTGCGACAACAATCCCTTCAATTCTGTGACGATTCTAATGCTTTTCTGCCTCTAAGACCTTGTTATTTGCTGTTTTTTTTACCTTTTTTAAAAAATGTGCTTTCAAATGTTGTTTTGTAGTTTGGTCTATCTGACGGTACATCGTACAAGGGATTCACCCGTATCTTCCATCGCAAGGACCGGCCGTTGAGAGAATTGGATCTTCGTCTGTTCTTGTACGGTAACGGCACAACATGTTGCTTCCGTCGGCCTACAGTGCCTAATTTGCATACTACAAGATAGGCTTCATCCCCTAAGACAAAGAGATATGCTATTTTCAGACCGGTGGAAGTTACACTTGTTAAGATGTGCGGAAACAGTTCGTTTGCACAATAAACGTTACAACATAACACTACTTTCTCCAATCGTTATCATAATTTGCGTACATTTTATACTGGCTTGCACCTAATTTTGTGTAGAGTCTAATAGCTTCAGTTGCTCCATCTTTCAGCAACGATGATGGTGAGGGTTTGGTGCAGAAGAAGTTGCTTGACGCTTCCGAGGTGATCGGCGATCGTCCGTTGCCCCATCCACACGACGATCTCGATGTGGGCGTGTGGACGCGCTTGTGGAGCACATTTGCTTTGAGGTACGAATTGTTCGCTGTTCCTGGAAATACAATTTGCGTATTACCGTATCCTTCAAAATATCCTACTCTGAAAACAATTGTCTTCCCGATATCGGGAAGCTATTTTGCGGGAAGATAAGTAGATCCCGATATCGGGAAGGTAATTTTCAGATGTCAGGAAGATAACTCGGTTTTCCCGATATCGGGTAGACAACTGTTTTCAGAGTACTTTGTTTGACCATTACTTTCAAAGACATTCTTATGGTCTTCCTCATTTCTTTTCTTTCTTTGTCTTCTGCAGTAACGTCGAAAGTACTTTTTCATCCAGATTCGGCGCTTCATATGCGACCGTTGATGACTCGAATACCGTATCCAACGTTCAAATTCGTCCTCCTCACGTCTTTCCTCATATCATACCGGTTAGTCCTTTTTTCTTTGTTTCTTTTTACCCCTGGGAGATCCGGTCTCGGGACCCTCTGAATGACAAGTCATCTTGCAAGCAACTGGCCATCCTTCTCACTGGTTTATAACTCATAAACATTATAGTTGGTGAAAAACTATAATGTTTATGAGTTATAAACCAGTGAGAATATAGAAAAAAATGAATTCACTTATGAATCTGGAAGGAATGGGTTTTTCACTGGTGTAACACAGCTGACCAACTAACATAGGAGGGTAAAATTGGACACTGTGCCAAGTACAGTACTCTCAAAATTTCGTTATTTTATATCGTGCGTATAACAGTTTGGTTGTTTTTGGAAATATTTATATGTGTAGTTTAGCAGATTACCGCAATATTAAAAATATAAAAATAGAAGTAACAAAAATGCTTTGGCTTCAAAACTAGTTTAGAAAATTTTCGTTTCAAGAGAATTTCGTTGGGTCACATTTTACCCCTGGTCGGCTGTGTGTAAAACGCCAGAAATGGAGTGAATATGAAAATTTTGGTTCACAAACGAGGTGTTAACAATGTTAAGGTATCCCAGAGTGTTTTGGCATTCACAATATGTTGCATTCGCCAGTCTACAGTACCTCATTTGCCGACAAAAACAAAATTATCTCACAAGAACAAAGGATTGTGCAAATTTGTGTCCGGCAGAAGAACTGGCTGTTCATGATGTACGTATTGAAGCCACGTCGTTCAGGTTCTGCTTGTCGCTTGCTCATCCGATCGTTGTTGGGTGATTGCGGATGTGCCATCGGATGTCCACGAATTC
>JACMIJ010001525.1:0-12163 GCA_014805365.1 Koerneria luziae
TCAGCTTATCCTGTTACGACGTGTTGCACAATCTGGTATTCGATTGACTGATTATTAGCAAAACATTGCATGCAGAAGATTTGCACAGATCTGCTCAGCGCAAAACATTCGTACTATTGGAATATCTGACTCCGTTCTGTACAAATATCCGACGGTCACTATACATTGAATTTTGCTAGCGTATTCAAATTGTTCACAGTTTATAGCAGGTTCACAAGCTGGTGAAACGGTATAGGTTTGCGAAGAACTTGGAAACTTTAGCAAATTTGTGTAATTGGAAATAAACCTAACAATAAGATATCATTACACGTTGACAGTCGGATATTAGTACAGAACGGAGTCAGGCAAGCCAACAGTACAGAATCTTGTACAAATGTTACGCGACAAAACACTCGTACATTTTTCGTTTAACATTCGTACAAATAACAAATATTCGTATAGTCTTTGCATAGCATTCGTGCACGCGACATGCAGGCGTCGCCCAATATAAGAACCGCCTGAATGAGAACCCAAGAACAATACTCGCTAATTTAATTATCCTTTGTCCGAGCGTTCTTATCCAGGCGGCTCTTATTCTTGGTGGCACCCAATTTTCGATGAAGGCACATTCAAACATGATGTTGTGTCAGGTGTTGTTCAGTTAGTTGTTTGAAAAACCAATCTTCGAAGTGATTATTCTTTCATTTTTGTACATATATGCCTTCATATGGCCGGAGAGTAATGCTTTGAAATTGGTTTGGCAAAGCTGTATTTCTACTCTCAAAGAACATTGGAACACTCTCTGAACACTGCTATGACAATGTTTTGTACAGGCAACTAGAATCGACTATCGTCGGAATTTGAGCACAAAATGCGTGATGATCACATTCAAGTGGTTGCAAGTGTTGTGTTTCGTATACGCAACTCCTCCAATTTGTTTTCATTCGCAATAGAAAGGAGCGAGATGTTCATAGCGATCACTGGGGATCCGCCTCACGCGTGGCAGCATGGCCTAGTGCTAGCGTGGTCTGCCTTATACGCGAGTGATCGCAAGTTCAATGCCTGTAACGGGCTGCGAGTGTTCCGAAGTTAAACTCCCCGCCGCGGGTACGCCATGTTTGGGGTTCATGGCTAAGCGTCCAGGTTTGAGCATAGCGCTCACCGTTCGCCTAACGTCCCCCGGAACACTTGCCGACAAGGCAAGGCGATCACGATGAAAAAGCGTATGTTTCAACAATTGATTTTTTGTACATTTTTAAAGTACACGAGAAAAACATACAAGGAAAGTTGTCTAACCGTCTAACCAAATGTGTTTAACGTAATGAGTTTGTTAAGGCAAATTCCATCCTAAATCCGGAAGGCATCTTTCGCAATCACGACGGTTTGTGAAATTTCATTGTTTCCGTGGCATCGAACAATGTGTTTGAACATTTATTCCGCGTAATTATATTAACCAGTTCAAAAGTAAAATGGATAATGTACTACAATGTTGTTCTTCTTTGCTGGAGCAGGAGCTTTCTTGGTCAGGTGAGGTAGATCGAGCTGACAGAACCCTATTTCAAAATCCCACCTTTAAAGGTGGGCAGGCGTCAAAGAAAGAGCAAAGTTGCTTTGGATTGGTGTCGTAGAGTTTCCACTTTGCTCTGTAACACAAGAAACAGGACCAAACACCCATAATCCTTGAACACTGGTGCCACATATTCACTATTTACAAGATAAGCAGCTTTTGAAAGCGGGACACCCCATACTATTGGCATACCTGACTCCGTTCTGTACAAATATCCGACCGTCATTATATATTCCGTTTTGTAAGCACATTGAATTTTTTTCACAATTCAGTACAGGTTCAAGAGGTTGTGAAATCACATAGCTTTGTGAAAAATTTGAATAATTTAGCAAATATAGGTAATTGGAAAGAAACCTAACAATATGACACCATTGCAAATCGATAGTCGGATATTTGTACAGAACGAAGTCAGGTATGCCAATAGTAACTTTCCATCTTTCATTATCTTACATTAGCCGTTTTCCTCAATTTCGCGGGATGGACAAACACTTCCCTTGTTAGCGCTGGTAACATACCCAATTGAGATTCCAATCACAAAAGTTTTCAGCTACTTTAGGTCAAAAACACAGTAATCAAAAAGTGCCTTTATTCTTTCTTCAGACATATATACAGTCATAACAACAATTCGACAACAATAAGATAACATTAAAGGTGTTCTAATTGTAAGAATGTTTGAACAATGTCCATGCCATGCTAACAAACTCTCATAATGGAGCACCCTACGCAATGAACACACTTACATAGACAAGAGAAGATCACAAACACAATGACGATTGTCTTGTTCAGTTTGTCTTTATACTTGCCTTTGTGTTTGTCATCTCTGTTGAAGAGTACATGAATACACGAATATTCGATGAGTTTTGATCTACTTGAGCAAGTACAAGGCGAAGAGAACAACAGCAGCGAATGCGACAAATGGTGAATTGGTGGAGGTCAAATTGCAGTCGTTGGTACTGCAACAGCAGTATGCATCACCGGCCGAGTTGTACTGACAGCCATCGCTCTGAAAACCCGGTTTTACATCTTCAGCTATTTTCAAATTTGCATATTTTTTTTCTTTAGATAGTCCTCGTGACAAATTAGGTAGTGTAGACCGACAAAGGCAACATTCAGTGGCTTACGGAACCTCTTTTGCATACAATAAGAAACTATTCTCTAGGACAAAGTTATTATTTATTATTGTGACCATCGGAAGTTGCTCAGAGAGACAGAGCCTCAATTTTTGAGAGTGTTCAAACACTCTTTAGTGCTTGAGTGTTTATGACACTCATTTTTTCAATAGGATTACAAAATACTTAACATTGAAAAGTGAGTGTTTTAAACACTCAAACACAGGCTTATTGAGGCTTATTTTCTCCGAGTGCATGGTTTCAATGTGACGTGAATCGTGCGGTATCTATCATTGTTTTTAAACGTGTCAATGACGACTGTCAATAAGATAAGCAATCAATTTCTGCCGGAGAGACCTAACGAACTTTGGAATGAAGAATCACAAAATTCGTCATAAAGAGATACTCTTTTGCAATAAGTGTTGTGTTTCTTTCATGCTATGATAGCAAAGAAGTGATATCGGTGAAACAATTGGTAATCTTGGCAATGCAGCTATTCTATTCTTGTATAAAAAAACTGTCACAGTAGTTTTCTTATGTATCTTAAAGGAGTCTTCTTCTTCCTTACAAAAAATTCCCCCTCCCTCCGGCATTCGCAGGATCGGTGCTTCCGCCTAGATAGGACAAGCCCTAGCCTGAGTACCCAGTAGTGGACCGCCCTGAGTTGATTCGGCTACTAGATCAGAAAGGAGTACATTATGTTAATACAGCTTGCTGTTTCCACCGGTCTACAGTAACTCATTTGTATATCTACTATTTCTCGAGCAATAGAATATTCAAATTTGATCTTCTTCACTTCTCAGAAAAAAGCCTTATATTTTGAGCGTCTTAAACACATTTTTAGTGCATTTTTCCAATAGGATTGCGAAAAAAAAACGTAACACTGGAAAGAAAAAAATGAGTGTTTTGAACACTCAAACATTATTCAGGCTTGTTTTAGGCTTTTTTTTTCTCTAACAAGGGAATGTCGCGAACTTTGCACACCATTACTTTTTGCCGCATATGACAACAATTTAATGACCGAGTATGACATAAAAAACAATTTATGTTCATGCCAAAGTTAAACCTGCCATTTGCAGTATCTGCAAAAAATGACGTTGCTCAAAAGAATTCGAACCCCGGACCTTCTGCTGGTATACGTAGCACGCACACCGCTACACCACGACGGCTTGCAGCGGATAGCATCAATAAGGTGGTGATTACGCATTCGAGCACTCAATGCGCTGTCAACTGGGTAACCGCGCCAACTTTGGCGGCCACAATGTGGCTCCCAGAGGCAACGTTGGCAATTTTGAAGTCGACGGTCGTGATCACCGTTCAAAACACTATATAACCACACATCTCCCTTCCCGAAACGTTGACCTTAGTTCCCGACATTCCCTTGTAAGTGCCTCACGCCATAAGTCTTACCGTGCAAAGGATATCGAGCAGCGCACACGATCGGGTCGCGACGCCTCCATTTGTCACCTGAACATACTCTGTTGTAAAACAACAAGTACAAGTAGAGTATTTTATATACTCAATTGTATGGCTAAAGTTGTGACTCTATTGTACAGACAAAAGTAAAATTGCAACTCTCTTGCACGGCTAAAGTTGGTGGCTGAAGCTGTAAAATGTTTGTGTGCTATAATTGCCAAGTATAATATTATTGGCATATCTGACTCCATTCTGTACAATTGTCCGACTGTCGCTTTATATTCAGTTTTGTAAGTGTATTCAAATTTTTCACAGTTCATGGTGGGTTTGCAAGTGAGCCACAATATGAAATGGTGTAGGATTGCGAAAAAATGCAATATTTTGGCGAATTTGGGTAATTGTAAAGCAACCTAACAATAAGATGTAATCATGCAATGACAGTCGGATATTTGTACAGAACGGAATCAGATGAACGAATAGTGCATCTAGCAACAACAAACACAGCATGTTTTTTCGAACTATATAATTTGCGGCACAGTTTTGTTCTCAATAACAAAGGCATATATAAAGGAGGCCGGAAATCGTTATTTCATTCGCTACAAATGTGTTCATATCAAGTGTTTTATCTATCCGTCACAATTGTGTTCAGCGAACACACATAAGCAGATTCCTCGGTGAACTGACGGTTTCCGGCCCCCTTTAAAAAAGAGGAAGTTGTCAGAAAGATGACAGAAAAACAAAAAGGCACTAACTCCCCACTACCCTGCTACGAACCATTGTTTGTAGCAAACACTAATTGTAAGTAGTGACAGACAGGAGAGATTGCAGGCTTATGATTTGCGTGTCTCATTGTCAGCGTGCTGTGATAGGATTCCATGAAGAAGAAGGTTAACAGCTCTTCAAAGAGCAACAACGACGGTAATATTGGAATATCGTGATAGAAAGTCTAAATCTTTTGAACAATATTTTGTTTGTTTGCCAATTCCTCGCTTTATCAGAAAAAAAACCTGATCGTTGAGACTAGACTTTAGTGTTAGTGTATAAGACGGCGACGTTCTGTAAGGCACCACGATAATAGTTCGCATGAAATAGCAGTATCGATATAAAAAAAATTATAGCATAAAATTAATATAGATTTGATTACCTTTACACAGTACTTATTCTCGAACAGTCCATTGACCGTACAATCTAAGCTCTGGTAAGCTGAAAAAATACAAAGATAAGCTTACTTTAACCAAAAATTCGTTTAAAAAATTCTATAACATGTTAAGATGTTTTATTATTAGCGTCTATAACAAAAAAAGCATAGCAAGGTGAGAGCTATGTGCGTAGTAACTTGGCAGCAAAAAAAACAGATTCGCTATGGTTGCACTTGACTTATTTAACCTATTTCGCCTAAATGTAAGAAAGATATAAGCACTATGTGCATGTTTAATACATTGTTATGTTTTCCGAACCAGAAAGCCCATGTTCCTAACAATAAGCATTACAATTCGCACATTTTGTTGTGCAAAAATAGGAAACAGCAGTTTTTTGCCTCCGAAGATTCACGGTTTCTGGCCCCCTTTAAGAGGGTGTCAAATAAACCTCTAAAACACTTAGAGTATTCTAAACACTCAAAAATGAGGTATAATGTTCTGTAAGTCGTTACTTACAATCGCCTTCTCCGTTATAGCAACTGATCGCAAAAGCAGTCGAGAGAATAGAGGAGGCAAGCAGAACGATGAGGGAAGAACGCATCATGGCAGAAAAGAGTGGCGAGAAATGAATCAAGCTAGATGCTGCACGTTCTTGCGCCTTTTATCGCCATGAGCTTATCGTGAAGAGTATGCCCGTGATAACACCCGAGCTCTCTTGCGATGCATCATCACCACAATGGCACCGCCGGTTTCCTGTTTCCGTGTTGCAGAATCTCGTGCTGTCCGAGTGGCGCCTTCCTTATTAGCGAACATTCCTTGCAGTACTTCGGTATTTCGAATAGGAACTATTCTGAAAAATGGGCAAGTTTTCATATGCCATTAGTGTGCCCACCATAAGTGGTCTGAATGGCCTTACAAGTTAATGGCATATGAAAACTTGTCCATTTTTCAGAATGGGCTATCCGAAATACCGGAGTATAGGGCTCTCACTGCATTGTCCGATAAATGAGAAATGCAAAATTACTGCGTGTAGTCATTTGTTCGTAATGAAATTTACAATCGGGTACTCACAAAATGTTGTTGACTATCAGTGAGAACATGTAAGATGGATGTAAGCTGGTTCGAAACAGTTTACTTTGCATTTTCGTAAGCCTAATATTCTTCCGCCTCACCAAGGCGCCATCCCTCGTCGCCTCGTCGAGTTATGATTTTATTATGTTCAAGGTTGTTCCAACATTCATAGCATGTGCAATGTATTGTTTCAAACAAAACTTGGAATTGATTTTACACGTGCCATACTAATTTTGAGCACATTCGGACATTTTGTCATCTCGGTTTTTGGACCCGCCTCAAACTTGGAAATGTTGTCGCCTCACCGTGGTTTAGCCATAAAAGTATCGAGCGGGGTTACCTACTCGTTGCAAATTTGACAACAAGAACAACGAACAACCGTGATATGGTGGTCTGGTACATCCAAAGCCCACAGTGCTGGATTGCTGCTTCTGAAACTAACAATAAATGATAACATTTTGTTCGTTTCTGACAAAGAATTATCATGCTCTAACAATAAGATAAACACCGTGTGCAACTATAGGAATAAAGGTAAGACGGAGAAGTGGACAAAAACTGGAGGATTGCACTTACAGCCGCCGTAGTAATAATACTATTTTTCATGTGAAAAGAAAGTGCTTCTTCCAATTACCCCGAGAGGACTTCGTTTCCTTGAACCTTCCTTCGGTAAACTTCCCATCACATCTATATCTTATTGTTAGTCCACAAAAATGTGCAACTGTTGAAGAACCAACACCTACTGTTTTAGAATACCGATATTTTTCTCCTTTCACTTCAAAAATGGAGTTATTACTACGGCGGCAGAATGAATTGTATTGGGAGATGTTCAACATTTTCGGTTCTCACACATTGGCTACAGTGCTGGCCAGTGGGCTTCCTCGTGGCCTACAATGTCTGGAACCAAGGCTTATTTAACTGAAAATATCAGCTTTTCAATCAATGTTTGTTTGCAACACTATGCGCTGTCCGAGTATGATTGTTATTGTAGTTTGCAGCAGCTTTTGGCCCACGCATTTAATATGTAGTTTGTGGTTATCTTTGCTCCATCTGTTGACTAATGATGACTAACACTCGCGAGGCTGTATGAGCAGGCTTGTTTGATAAGAGGACGAATTGTGAGGGCAAAATAACGCGTTGAAACTTGTCTTGTTGAGCGCTCGTTCGAATTCACAGAAACGCTTGGGGGAATCGGAAACTACAATATTGTTACCTGGTTCTTTAGATCATCACAAGTTCAGACATAATTTCAAGCAAAAATTGATAAGCCTGCCGGAAGCCGTGAATTCTTCGACAACAAAGGCGCCATTTCATGATACACTTTCCTTGCGCAGATGTGTTGGACATAGAATAAAAAAGGTAGGGTGGATAAGTAGCAAAAAAATTCGAGGGGGTGTACCTACGTACCGGATTTCATAAGGGGGTTTCCAACATTTTGGGGTATTTTATATACGATGCACTACTAGCCAAGAAATTATAGGTAGAGGGCATTCCCATTTTGGTCCCGCAAACCTTAGGGACGCCGGAAATTAGCACCTTTTTACTCTATGGTGGTGCGTCTATTATGCACACATTTCTGCCCATACCGCCACTTCCATTGAGCCGGCTATCACTTTTATGCCGTCTTTTGGTCACCAAGAGGATGTTTTACGAGAGACATGGAGCGGGCAAAATTATCCGAAAATTAGGCTTCTCTCATTGTCAATTTCCTAAAAATCGTCGATGTTGAGCGAGTAGGCTCGGTATTACCTTCTTTAACAAGGTCACCCCAATTGCTCTCGGGAAATGAACACCTTCTCTTTATTTGATAGCAAGTAAATGTGACCTCACAGGCAAAGGCAAAGTCTCCCGTATTCAAGGAATTTCGCCTTGCGGGTAGTACTGAGAAGGCCAGGACCTCACAGGTCAGTACTTCTTTCTTTCTTGTTGTGTCCAACAGCACATGGTGATTGAATCAACGTACTCTAACAATGAAATAGCTTCCCTTGAGAACTCTATGTACTATTAGCTTACCTGACTCCGTTCTGTACAAATATCCGGCTGTCGATTCATAATGGTATGAAAGGGTTCCTTTCCAATCACCCATACTTACCAAAGTATTCAGGTTTTTCATAAACCATTTCATAGGTCAGGTCATTTCACAATCTTGCAAATCTGTACTGACTTGTGAAAAACTTGAATACACTCACAAACTTGAATATAAAATGACAGTCGGATATTTGCACAGAACGGAGTAGGATATTCCAATAGTACACAGGTAGGTTTAGTTTCAGTAGCAGCTTCAGCAAATGCATTCATTTTGTTTCGAACGAAGATTTGCATCTCTTTATTTTCAGTTTTTCTTCACTGGTTTTGCACCTCCACTCGCGATGCGCTCAAGGGTCTTGTATGTTTACATCTCATGCAACAACAGTATTCAGGCGTGGTACACCTTTCCTTTAAGTTTCTCCATATGCTCACAATAAGTCATCATACAGGCGCTAATGCATGATAATGCGTGTACAAGCAAGCAGAATTGTAAGTTGCTCAACACTGGAGCATTCACTCAACGACCGAATACGCCAGTCTGATCATCTCGTGAACAAGTATGATTGGCTTACCTGACCCCGTTCTGTACAAATATTTGACTGTTGCTTTCTAAGGCAATCTTATTGTTATGTTTCTCACCAATTACATAATTTGCGAGGCGATTCAATATTTTAGCAACTCTATGCGGTATCAGAACCTTGTGAACCTGTTATGAAGTAATTGTAAGAAAGTTTTGAATACACATAAAAATTTCATAATGTAACAACAGTCGGATATTTGTGTTGAACGGAGTATTCCAATAGTACAATGTTGAGCTCAGTGGTAGATAAAGCTTCGTATCTCTGTATGTAAAGACTGTATGTCAATCTTCTTCATTAAATCTCATTGATCGACTACCGAGCACATTTGGCAAATTTTGTGTTGTGCAGCTAACAATAAGAATGCACTGTTATGACAAGAATGCATTTGTAAACTGTGGCAAAATTTGCAAAAGCTTAAAACAGCGTGTATTTCAGCTGTCCAAATTCTCTAACAAGTGTTACTCTTTAGATCAAGAGGATTTTGCGCATTTTGTGTCAGTTGGCGCTATTCGACACCTTGGTCTGCTCGAGCTCTACCCTAACCGGGAAAGCGAGATCGGGCGGGTTGCGATGCAAGAGGTCGCCTATGTTTTCCTTTCGACGAAGCAGACGCACATGCCAGTGGGCGCAGCTCTCTCGCTTACAATTAGTCAGCTTGTTGCTTCGATACTATAACCGGGTGACCTATGTCACAGCTATCTCACACAGCCAGGTTTGTGTTCTGTTCCCCCGGAACACTTGCCGACAAGGCAGTCTATGCGCGAGAAAAAAGTGGCTGGTCCAAGAAGACCCAACCAAACCAAACTCGGACGGCCTAGATAATTGGCCAAGCGCACATACAGGCATTGTGCCTTATCCGCTCACAATGCCTGGGTATCGCGATCACAGAGTGACTTGTATCAAGCCGATCAGCCCAGACAAGGAAGTGTAGGAAGTTGCATTCCATGACGCCAAGACGTTCCAAGATAGATGATTTTGTACATTTTTGGAGTATATATGAGATAAACATCTTGCACAAAACGACTTATACTACGGCAAAGTAAATATGTTACATATCTCTTCGTACCCAAAATAGGCATCGTAAAAGAGTTTTCAACTTGTTGGAGTAATTTGGTTGCTGGCCCACGCTGTCTCAGCAGATGCAAGCACATACACACGCAATCACTAAGAAAACAGGATTTATGCAATGTTTTCAAACGCTACCTGTAATGCGCAGCCCCTTGAAAAAAGATTATTTCAGAGGAATGCTTCACATGTAAGGCGAAAAGAGCATCCGTCTGTTGTAAGCAGACGACGGGAAATGGAAGCGCAGTATGGATTGGCTGAAAGGAAACAGTCTTATTGTACAGTTGGCTTACCTGTCTCCGTTCTGTACAAATATCCGACTGTGACTAAATAATCAAATCTTATTGTTAGGTTCCTTTAAAATTGCTCAAATTTGGAAAAGTATTCAAACTCATCACAAGTCTTGTGCCATTTCACAAGCGCGTAGACTGCGCTGAACTGTGAAAAACGTGAATACGCTTACAAAATTAAATACTTGGCGACAGTCGGATATTTGTACAGAACGGAGCCAGATAAGCTAATAATAAACCTGAGGAATGTACGTACTCGTGAATGATATTCAACGATTCTTACTAGGACGTTTTATTTGTCACATCCCAGACGAACTCGGGAATGCATCGTAGACTATGAGATCTTATTTCGTTAGTACCTTTAAGACATTCGAATCTATGCTATGCATATAACATGAACGATGATTTGAGGGTATTTTTCCTCGCGCAGGCTGTGCGAAGAAGAATACACAGGCAAGTGTGGTTCTCCTTTTCGTCCTCTTGATTCCCACCCAACTATGCGCATCCTCATCGTCCTACTCACTGGCGTCTCCGCTGCTCTGGTTGCTATGACGGAACGGACAATTGTAGGTTACGGTAGTTATTCGTTATTTACTATTGGCATACCTGACTCCGTTCTGTAGAAATATCCGACTGTCGTTGCATGATCAAATCTTATTGTTAGGTTTCTTTCCAATTACACAAATTTGATAAAGAACTCGATTTCTTTACGAGCCTGTGCCATTTCACAAAAAACTGTAGAACACCACCTGAAATACACTTACAAAATTGCATATTTGTATGAAACGGAGTCGAATATTCCAATAGTATAATTTTTATTATTGTTACAAAGCAACGTTAAGATAATAACATGAAGCGTATAAACAGCGGGGAATTGTCGTTTTGAATCTGTTGTTTTCGCAAAAGGCAAAGGCAACGTCGCCCAAATGCAAGACATTTCGCCTTGCGGGTATGCGGGTAGTCCTCAGAAGGCCAGGACTTTTGTGGGACTATTTACCAGGCATTCACACGGACCGATTTGTCGAAAGTATACTCCGAGCTCTCATTCTCGCCGCTTCCCCTGCATCTCCCTCTGCGTTACCCAATCATCGCTTTGCATTGTACCCATGCAAAGTATGCTCATCCGGTGTTCGTCCCATACTAGCAGTTTCTCATTCTTACACATATGTTCACGCGGTAGCGCTCGGTGGACTCTCTGTTCATACACACTAATAAAGAGCATTCTACCACTGAACACGTCGTCAGATTACTCTTCGTGATACTATCACTATCAATTGCCTATCCCGGAGGCAATTCGTCACACCTTGTGTGGGGTAAAGACGTGCCGGGGATCGAACCCGTTACCCCCCTTAACGGAAATGCCTATGCTCACAAAGAGATACGTCTCGAAATGTCCACTTTTTCCCCATGTTAGCATCCTTGTGCTGTGTAATCGGAGCAATTTGACATGTCATATTTTTCTCCTTAGCCGTCTATTGTGCCTCATATACAAAAAAAAAATTGAAGGAGGATCAAAGAGATGCAATTTTTCGATCAGCGGTCAGCTAACAGCTTGAAAACTCAATCTTTTATTTTTTTGTACCCTTTCACCTAAATATGCAAATGAAGAAATGTATCTGCGGTAACTGTCAAACGGTTTGAAGATTCACAAATACGTTCTAAGGATTGCAAATCTTAAAAGACTCATTACTAACAATAAGACTCCTTATTTCAGCTTACACGAGCATCGACTGCTCCTTCGGTTGTTTCCGAACGTCATCTGCCTAAAAGTAAGCTAACAAGGAAACGGTCTGAGCGCACGGTGAAATTGAGTGCAGTGAGGTACCATATCTTGTTCAGTACCCTTCCAGGACCCCAGAACAGTTCTCAAAAGTTCCTTCCAATTCCTGGTTTTCGAGAAACTGGGCATCCAAAACTGGCA
>JACMIJ010001526.1:0-12153 GCA_014805365.1 Koerneria luziae
ATCGCAAACGGTTAGAAAGCCATGGAAAAGTGCACTTAGTCACAGATTTTGGTTTGTTGGTAGGCAAGATACATCTAAATCGGACTCAATGTGCTAATATGATGGCTTACCTCCGTCATAAAACGGGTCGTTTTGCCACTACAATAAGATATTACTGTACGCATACATAAATTCCACCTAACAATAAGCAACGCATACAATTGCAGAGCCTTCTGCCGTGTTCCTGGACTCACGAAAGGCCGGTACAACATCGTCGTCGACATTGGCACGGATACAAAGATTGGATTTTCGGTAACCAACATCGATTCTTTTATGGATCACATGCGAGAACTGCTCGGATATCGTGTTATTATTGTTAATAAGATCAATGTTTAGTAACGCTTTGTAATATTACCATGTACATTGCTGTATATATTATGCTGCCTTGCTAAGTCTCTATTCTCACACTAATTGTAAGAGTTTCTCAGTTTCTTCTTTGCTTTATGTTATAAGCCGATAGAAGAATAGTGATAAGTAAGGCATTTGTTTAATAACGAGTAACGGGCTTCATTGTCAGATTGTTACTCAGTAGGATAATGTAACAACACTGTATTCTTTGATTAGAATAGCTGTTTTGATACACGTTTCCTGTCTAGTTAGCCATTGTGGGTGTTATTTTTCGAGTTTCCATTGCTGGTTTTCGTTGCTCAATGCTATTTGTGAACATGCTTTGTCGATGGTGATAAAGGTGATACGATTACTGGTTCAGAACATTCGCTTTGTTCGTGACAGGTGGTGAGGTATGGTGCAGTCTCCATTGATCTTTAATTCGTTCAAATATTTGTTTTTACATAAGCTTGGAATTTATTATTCTAAATGGACACTGATAAAGAAGATATCGAAATGCCTTGAATACGGAAGACTTTGTCTAGTGGAACAAAGAAGATATATGTGTACTGTATACGTGGTATGTTACCAATAACTTACCGTAGCAAGTTATATTAGAAGTGCCGGTTGATCATTCCTTTTCAGTATTTGCTATTAGAAAAGTTGTTGACTTCTTGAATTCGGATCTTACAATTAGGTGGCTGCTGGAAAAATCAAAGCAAAAGCTGCTGGGAAAAGTGGAAATACCCCGAGGATGTCAACGGACGCCGGTCACAGTTCGATCGTCATAATGTGCCAAAGGCTATCTCTGGATTAGAAATGGAAGGTTAATGTTACCCTTTTAGGGACTGTTCGATGTTTAGGCAATGTATCTAGTCAGCACTGTTTTGCTGCACTCTCTGATCTGTGAATTGAAGTGTCGGCTTGCATTATATGGATCATAAAGGTACACTTATGAAGGAAGGCACACTTATGAAATATAACCACAAATGTGCTTAATACATACGTAAACATTTGTTACATAAAACCGTCAAAACGCTGGTTTTGTGTAGTTCCACTTACAACAACTAAGGAATGGAGCATAAATAGAAAAGAATGCGAATAATATGATACACTTTCGATAAACTTCACTGGCGGTAAGCTTCACCTTACAACATCTCCCAGTAACTATAGCACGATCTTCAGGAAACAGACATTCTGATACCTTCATCCATCGATTGCACTTACCCTTCTGCCATTTCATATCCGATTAATATCTTATGACGTAGCTGGATTGTGAGTGGGAGTGATTGGATGGATACTGATATGGATAACGATTATCCCAGCTCTGACTCAGAAATGATTGATTCCTGCCGACAACTGAAGTAATAACACAACGAAGTCCTTGAAGAGGAACTATATATAGCGGATGTTGTTTATTTGGAAATACATAACATGCTTCTGGAAGATACATATTGGAGATTACATTGCGAAAGTGCAATAACAATACCGGGAAATATCTTGGAGATACAAATCGTACTATTGGAATACATGGCTTCGTTCTATACAAGTATCAGGCTGTCGCTACGTCACGTCACGTTACTTCCAAAGATCTACCGTACCTCATTTGCATACATAAAGGCTTCTGTCACGAGAACAAAAGAAAATGCATATTAGAGACCCGCAGAAGTCTTACTAGCAAGAGCATGCACTCTTAACATGATGCGACATTGTATGATATTACTGCTGCAAAACGAATTGTCACGTTTTTCCGTTGCTTGACAAAATGACGAACTGTGCTACCCTTTCTAGGGTGTCTAAAAATATGATTTTGATATTGTTGTGTTCTGCTTGAAGAGCAAAAAAATTGGAATGCTAAACTGGATTTGTAGAGTGTTTGTATGCATATTAAAATTCACGATTTATACGACGCGCGCTCTCAATTGCTACGCGCCCTTGACAATTCGTTTTGCTTCAATAATACCTGAATGTTCGAATTTGCGCTAGCCTGGTGAAATTCCTAGCAGCTCATATGACGTAGCTTGGGAAACGCCATGGAGCTGCGCAAAGTTCAAGGATATAAAATGGACAATTTTTTTCTTCGAATGTCTAGGGTAATCGCATAGAACTTACGAGAACTGGTTCTGGAAAACACCGATTGTACGACTACTATAATGTTTTTGTCTAAGAACCGAATAAGAGTATAAATAGCTGAACAAACATCATCTTACAATCCAGTTACCATTTCGCTGTTAATTGTTCATTTCACTTCTTCCATCATCCCAGTCACATGCAATATGCGCATTTTCCTATCATTGGAGCGGCATTTCTCTTGACATGGAAAGACCTGGTACAATCTTCCGTTGATAGAAATGAACTTGCACAATGGACATTGAAAGAGCTAACCATAAGAAACACCTTGGAAGGTATTTCGATATGATTGCCAGGACAGGAAATTATTCACATTTGCAATATTACGTGCCCCTTCTGAATGACCTTTCGAATCATTGACATATCCCAACTGACAATGATATAGTTAACGGACAGCGAGAAGTGACAGGAATATGTGCACAAGAACCAACGGTCAACTCCATTTCATACAAAAATACGCGATTATAAGGGCCTATTCTAAGGAAAAAAACTTGTTTGGCCGGAGGAAAGGAAGGAGAAAAGGAGTCGCTTTCCATTTCTGCCCAGTAACGACAATACCAATCCATTATCAATCACCGGCTATCGATAGTCTATCTCTTGCCCATATGGGACTGCTGATAGTGTACTGGTGTTCCTTATCTTTTACCATATCTCAAACCTGTAACCATGCATTTTGTACACCGGTCTCACTATTTATACAGTTTGCTTGCAAACAAAAGGGTCTTTTGGTACTGTATTCAATTAGCTTAGAATGAGTTTGCCATGTTCCAAACTTGTAACCATGCATGTTGGGCACAGGCTTTACTATTTATAAATGTTTTTTTGTGAACAAAAGGGTTTTTCGGCATTATGTTTGATATGCTTACAATTAGAAACAGTTCAAAAAGAACCGTATGGGATGAGGATGTGCATCTGTTTAGTGTGATCTTCTCGAATGATCTGTCACGAACCGTCGCGTCCTTTTATCTCGTGTGCCTCTCAGGTGCATAACGCAATGGTTTCTTCTTATTTTGTCCGTTTAAACGGTGTTTTCCCAATTTGTGCCGATGTTACACATTGTTCTCAATTGTTCTCTGTTTCCATCACATGCTATTTTTCTTCTTCTCTTATATGTACACTGGCTATGGCTGTTGCATTCAAAGTTCTATGCACTTACAATCAGGGTTCAAAATGTTCCAAAATGCGGAAACTAGGAAGCATATTAAAGGTGGCCAGAAAACGTTGTTTTGTGTTAGCAGAACTGCGTGTATAAGAGACCCGCCACTTTTGTGAGGAACTATATGAGGAAATGATGGTTCTTGCCTCCGAGGATCCACGGTTTCTGGTCTCCTTTAACAAAGAGCAGTGATAATACAGCTAACACTTGCTGTTCTTCCACAGCTCCTCGCACTGCCCGTCGTTGTGTTCCTCGGTGTGAGTTTCTTGTTCACTGGCAGGCAAACTTGTTGTTTTACAATGGGCCGAATGATTCCTCTGCCATTCTCGTCTTTCTTCTTCCCGACTGCTCACCACCGTTTATTTACTACGAACCGGCGCCTCGCTCCTCTGTCCCTTGCATTTTCCACCATTTCTTATTGTTAGTACGTGTGCAGATACTGAAAACTTGTTAACAACATTTAATCGTGCTTGGCTTTCAATTTCAATTTTATTCCTTAATCAGAAGGTTTGTTCTCTGAAATTTAAATTGAATTGCTTGGCTTACTATGAGAAAAAAAACTAATTCTAAGCTGTCTCACGAAAGTTGTCAGATTAGTGCAGCATATTCTGACTGTATGTTTAGTTTTTTTGAAACATGTTACAGCTGATTTAATCAATCAAAAGACCAACTTTTTTTCATCTACTATTTTACGAAAGCATATTTTGCAACCTGGTACCTCTGTAACAGAGACAGAGGCAAGTTGAAGTTCTGCCTTACTCTCATTTCCAAGATTTCCTCAAGTGTGCTCTCAATTAGTACTTGTACGAAAAGCATCAACTTTGTTCGGAATTTATTGTGTTCTTTGAACTTTTCGTAACTATTACAGTATGCTTCAAGCTTGCTTCCACTGATGTCACGCACGTATCCATTTCGATGACGAGCGAAACTCTTCCTGGAAATTTGTAATTTCGCAATTTGCTTGCGCATCATTCTAACCTTTTCACTGAGTTCACCATAAGTACTTCTACGTATTGCAGGATGCAGAATGTGGCAATCGTAGTGTTGATTTGTATTCTGGGATGTTTGGCACGACCACCCAAGACGACGGACGAATTCAAGCACCTGCCTCCCACTACACAAGATTTGGACTATCCTGATGTCCCAGCGCGTTCGCTATTCAACTCTACACTTATCAAGGCAAGTTAACAAAAAATTTTTTGCTAACAGTAAGTACATAGTATGACAAATAATTATAAATATGTACATGTGCAATAAATATCACGTAAAACGTTTTAAGCAGGTGATAAGCAAAGCATAAACTATTATTTCATCCACAATTTTTTTAATCTTTTTTCACAATGCCTTCTTGTGCAGGAGAGGTTGCTCTACGAGAAGAAGAAGTACCTTTCGCACCTTCCCGAAGAGACGAATCGAATGCGCCGAAAGATGTTCTTCTTCCATTGAAGGAATGCCAAGATATCCACGTTTCCTCTGCCTTGACAACTCCCTATGATCTGTTGTTTCACAGTAAGGGACTCTTCCAGCACCTCTCCGTCTGCATTTGTTGTGTGATCCTAATAATGAGCGGGTGCCGTCAGCCCCTTGACATATTGTGTGCTTGTACAGCCGAACTGATTCCCTCCTCTCGTGTTTTCTGCTCGAAGCGGCAGTCGATCAAAGCATCCATTGCCTCCTTCCGTCCACAACTTTATTCCACCTTAGATCTCTGCCTGCATTCTATGCCATATCTTAAATAAACTTATTTCCAGATTCATTATCACATATTACAAGAACTTATGTTCATTCAGTATTTTTACTGTACTGTTACTGAGAATGAGATAAGAGCTCTATAAAGCTCCCGCAATATATTTAGCAGCAAACTAAAAGGTTCACTCTTTATTAGTTCAATGATAAGCTCCGGCCTGTGTTAACTATGTATTGTTTTATCATAACTATTATGAAATAAGACAGTATTAGTATGGATATAGTGTGTTATTAGTAGTCTTCCGGGTATTCTCGAAATGTTCACTCGGTGGGTGGGAGAAACACTCAACGGCAGAATCGCTCGCCGATCTCCGATTTCTCTTCAAAGGGGAACCGTCGGAACGTGTCGCCGTACCCTCACTACCAACTATCAGCCGAACCAACCGGATACCCATGTTTTGAGGGACCAATTCGAATTCGATGGTCCAAACAGTTGTTCTTATTGTTAAATTTTTTGTGCTCGTTTCAAAGTTATTAAAGAAAATAATTCACTTGTTATAGAAACACAGTTTGAAAACCTCTTTTCTTACTACTAAGGTGTCTGAAAAACTGAATCATTGCTGCCTGACGAATTTCTTTGGAATTTGCCTTGTGGATTATAAAGTGAGTTCGCAAGGAGAGCTGAGTAATTGTTTTCCAAAACTTGGAGATGGAGTTCGAATCTCCTCTTGCATCAGCTCTCTGGGAACATAGTCTGTATTTATTTGTGTTCCAGGGTGACATCTGCGTGGTATTTGTACAACTGTTGGATCAGAGTTATTCGCTTGACATGAGTGAATGGAAGTATTGCTCATTGTTGTAACGCATGTAACTGCACTAATTGTAAGAAAGATTTTTGTGATTAATTCATACAATATATGTTCTCTTACTGTTCTCTGTATGTTCTTTTACTTTAACAGGGTTCAGCGAAGGCTCAGTCTGAGCACCCTCTTTGCACACCAACATATCATATTTGTTTACTGATTTTTTTGCGCCCTAACAATAAGGAAGACATCAAGAACCCGGATCACAGTTTTTCCGGAACTCAAAAACTATTTTCTTACAATTAGTGCAAACTTAGTAGCATCAAACTACATACGATCGTCTTCGAAAGTGTGATCTTCTGCTTTCCATTGTGTGCAGACCCTTGCCAGTATCTGATTATCTCCCCTCACACCTTCCTCTCCCCAGTTTCGTGCCTCAGGCAAAGTCTTCGTTAATCGAGAACTCGACCAACGTTATCTCACGTATAGAATGAATGCTGTCGATATTCGCTGTTGTATCTTATTGTTGTGTTTGACAATAGATTCGGTTTTTTTTAATTTGGTTGTTACATAGTCACATTACGTTAACTTCTAAAGCATGTTTGCTTCTAATGCAGTAACTGTTAGCTGCCATTGTACGTTACAGTTATAACTTCTTCCCAACAACGAAAGAATGAGTCGATCTTTCCTTCGGATGTTTTTCCCTTCTCATTGTCAATCGTTGAATGCTGTGCACACAAAATGTGTTGAGATTCGGTCGTTTCGTCTGGCAAAGCCGATGGACAAACGGTGCCTTCCCCTCACGTACAATACAACCATCTGTTCTCTTGACTGCTTTGCCGATAACCTTACTGCTTATTGTTAGTTCTTGATATAATATCATGCGCATTATTCAGAACACGTTAACACCAACAATTTGCCTATTCCATCTTTGTATCTTTGGAAGTTCTCCAGGTGCTCCCTTTGATACGATTTCAACCTCGAATCCGTGCAGACAGAGTGAAATGCGGGCAGTAGTGTGAATTGTTTGCTGGTTGCCCTTTGGCATGTGTGATCTGTTGAGTGGATGGATGATGTTAACCCTCCCGAGGGCGAATCCAGCCCGTGTCTCGTATCTTCCACTTATCACATTCTCCTCTGCCAACCTGGCTGCACCATCTCGCGCACTAACAATGAATGACTGTAGAGAGATTGACATTTCTTTGTATAACAGAGACTATTACTTTATTTCCTTTGTTTACATATCTTTTCTTACAAAAACTTGTTTGATTTTATCATTCTTATAATACAATAAGAATGCGATTTCCTGGTAGAATTTCGCGACTATTATCATCACCTCTTTTTTCTCCTCATTTCGTATTATCTCATTGTCAGATATCCTCGTGATCCAGTTGCATACCCACTCAAGTTGATAATTATATCGGATATCTGGATGTTGTTGATCTATGCCTCTTATCCGTTGTCCAACTGGCCAGCTCAGGTTGGATTAGGACAACTAAAGTCCAGGAACAACGGAGGATCAGATGTGTTTGTGGAGGAAGAATTAGTGGGTGGCAGATCGGTCTGTATGCTCGCTGCTGTCGGCCATAAGCGCCTTGCAAGTATTGCGCAACGCATCCGAGATATAACACATTATTGTTGTTAGCGTATGTTTTTATTTATTTGTGGATGGAACTTATTTGATGATACATGCATTTGCTGTTGTGCGTGCTGATCACTGTTAATTTAGGAAGTGTGTGAGCATATCTTTGAGCTTTCACTTGGTAAAGGGAGAGCTTGAATCTTGTGATTCTTAGCCAGCTTTCGATAGTTGGAGACAATGGACAATTGAATTCGTGTCGAGTAAAAGGCCATGCTACTCAATCCCAATAAATGAAAGATCATCCACTGCTTTCACTGACTTTCGTTTCAACAGTTCATTGTGATGGTTCATACAAGTCTGCGCTCCAACCGATTCGCCTTTGGTAAACAGAAATGTATTTTCGGGTTGATGAATGTTCTGCGCAATGAGAACCCACACGTTGTTTTCCTTGCATCCCACGCGTATCCTGCAGACTCATACACGGCCGAGACGCGTTCTCCTGTACTTGACTGGAGAGAGGCCAAGGTGTTCCTTATGTGGTCATTAGCCATTCGAGGTTCTTCCGTTGCAAGTGTCATTGACCAAAGATGGAATCCCCAGTAAAGTGTGGTATTGCATTGCATTGTCTCACGACCTTCTCTTTCATCGCACGTCCCATCATTCGCTTCGTTTCGGTTCACCGTTCCGTGTGTGGTCCTTTGAATACCATATGGTGTTCTTGTTCATCTATAACTCTTCCCTGTTTCAGGGATGCCATCAGACGTCAACTGGCTGAACAGGGAGGGCGTCTACCATTCGAGGGTACGTTTTCCATTCATTTATTTAATTAAAATAATAACTTATTTTAATTAGTATAAGCAGTAAAGTTTATAAAGAAGTGTAGTTTGATAGATAGTATAGTTACTTGTTGTTAGTAAGTGAAATTAGTATATCTCTAGCAACAAGACTCATAAGACGGGGTACTACCAATGAGATCGGCATCCGAAGGTAGAAGCCGTTGGTGTGGCCTTACGCAAGACTGAATAGCGAGTGGGCGAGAGGATACAATATAGCCTAGGGATAACCGAGGATACCCGTAGATCTGTCATTTCTCACACAATACGTCATATTTCTGAAAACGTCGATTCTGCGATGAACTATAAATTGATGTAATTATCTCTAGCAACCCGAAGAGTATTAGAATCAAAGGGCATTATTGTAAAAAAAAACTTGTTATTTTTGTGTTACAAATACGGGTTCCAGTTTCTTCGGGACCCCCGCAGGCGAATAAGCCTTGATTCAGGAGAACCTTACTTTACTTTACAGGTATGGGACACGTTGTCGCGTCCGCTGTCGCGGCAGTCCTCGCGATCGAGATCGAAGAGTGTCGCGCGATCCGATTGGACGGTCGAGGAGGAAAAGTTCGTCTTATTCTTTGTTCCAACATTCTGGAAAGTTTTCCCTCAAAGAACCCATGCGATCTCTGTAGAATGCCCTTCGTTCCATTCGAAGCTCAGAGACAAAATCGCGTCGGGGACAATAAGATTGTTAGAAATGACGTTGGACCCACGCGCTGCTGAAATTGAATTATCAAAAGGTTGATATTGAGACGGCATACCCTGCTGGGGGAATGCCGTGTATTCTTTTCTTTGATTCTCTGCTTATTGTTAGCATCTAACAATAAGCGCTGAAACATTGGATAGGATTGAGTTTTAAGTGAAAAACGCTTGATCTTTTTGCATGCTGAAAGTGTTTGTATATATATTTATCTCAAAGGTTGAAGGTTATAAGTCTTCAACACATAGATGAGATGTGTTGCTCGGGGGTTCCCGAAGTGGACTCTGAATGGAATGTGGAGCAATACGTTGTATGCGTAATGTCACTTCATTTCGGTACCTGGCTCCGTTGTTTTTCAACGGGACCAATTCCAGCCTGAGGTGTGAAAATAACAATATGAGAACCACGCGAGCTTTGTATTTTGATCTACACATGCCAAACAATTTTTTCCTGTCTCACGGCTACAAAATATGCTCAGAATTGTCGCATTTCTCCCATTCTTTCCATTCTTTATTCCTTTTCGAAATTTTGCTCGAAAACACACTAATTATTACATATGAGAGACGGGAACCGGATATAATTATATCTGGCACTAATTACGGTATCGCTGAAGGCATCTTGGCGTTTGCCCAAATATATGGTTGTCACCGACGGTTGTGTCAGTACTGTTTGTATATTCCCTTTCATAGAAGCTCATGATACAATGAGACCTCTTCTGTTATCGAAATGCAAAAAAGCTAAGCTATGGTAAAAAAATAAATTGGCACTCATACAATTTTTGCTTACGTCTTTGTGCTATGAGCATGGCACTTACATTTTTCCACAAGTGCAACCATATAACAGCTTTTTTTTCTTGCTAGTCTCCAATTAAGAAAGCAAAAAAAAAAAAAAACATGAAAAAGATCTGCATTGTATAACTTTCCGAGTATTACATGAAAGGAAATGCAACGCTAATGAACAATAATGACCTTTCGTTGATTAGTGGGTGGCAATTATTCGCAAGTGGCAGTTGCGAAGTTGTCATCACAAGGAATGCCTTCAATCCAGTTGTTAACGATGTTCTCCGCTTACTGAATGCCTCAAGTTGATATCAAGGCCCGAATTTTGGTTATTTCCTTTCTTTTTCGTCTACAGCAATAGAAAAAAAAGTATTATTTATTGTAGATGTTCATTGAAACAGAAACTCGCATGTTTTCTTGTTGAAAATTGACCAATTTCTTTGAAAGTCACCTTATTCTTACAATTAGTGCAATATAACGATATATTTGCTCTTCCTAACAATAAGTTCAACGTGTGCGATGGGAAGTAATGTGCCATCCACATATTCTGATATGCCACATCAGGCACGCGCTTCTCCCGGATGTGCCATGGACATATTGGCAGGTTGTCCACTCATCTATTACGTAGTATTGGCCATTCAATATCTATTAAATATTGCGTTCTAAGATATTCACTATGTTAAGCGCGAGCTACAAAAGAGCCTGAGCCCAACATAGTGCACATGTTTCGTGCTCAGTGTGGCAGTGACAGTCCAATCGCTGTCTATTTTAGCCGATATGCATATTTGAGCGTGTTTTTCGGCGTTTTACGCCTTCGTCGCGTAGCAGTTGAGCGAATTTTTGATTGCATTAGCGTCACCGTCTTGTTCTTTGTGCCATTACGAAAACAAGTGTGAAAGGGGCCGAAAGCCGTCAGATTACCGAGGAATTTGCTTATGTGTATTCCCTGAACACAAAAGTACCGGGTCAATAAAACACTCGTTATGAACACATTTTGCGCGAATGAAATGATGGTTTCCGGCGTCTTTCAATGTGCTGGATTCTAGAGTTTACATAATTATGGCATATGTCAGATTACTATAATTGTTAAGAACTTGAGCAATTTTCTTCGAATCGCTGCTTGGAATGCGCATTTTTGTGAAATACTGCTTACGCCAGCATTACAATTGCGTTAGACGTTCGAAAATACGCATTTGCCTGACTCACCGGTCTTATAACGAATGTGTGAGCGGAGAGTTTGTAGCTGTTCACTTTGGAAACTGATGATAGCATTCTGCGTGCACATGCGCATACTTATATTTCCACCTTTGCACCTTCTTTAGCCACCTGCAGGGCCAACTGCTATCTCGAGCAAGATAACTCTAGTTGTAGGATTCTATAATTCGCATATCTGATTCCGTTCTGTACAAATATATTCAATTGTGTAAGTGTATTCGAATTATGCAGTTTATAGAAGGTTCACATGAAACGGCGTAGGTTTTTGAAAAAAAGGTTACTGTAGCAAATGCGTGTAATTGAAAAACCTAACAATAAGATTTGATCATATAGCGGCAGTCTGGCAGTTGTACAGAACGTCGCCAGGTATGCCAATAGTCTAACACGTGTGTCTGTTTCTTCCAAGTGCCTGCAGAATGCCGAAGTCAGTTGGAAGTCTTGGGACAGGAGTATTTCTCACAATCCGGCATACGTAATGGTGACTGCACAGCAGCCACGGGTCGGTTGTCCCCGTCATTCCCCTCGTTTTCCCCTTTTGGAGCGATTGTTTCCAAGCCTTTTGTTGTTCTTTGGTGTGCTTGTCGGGTGTGAGACGGATCTCTTCCAGGTCTTGCCGCCTTCGTGGCAGGACGCAAAACAATATGAAAGCCTTCTTATTTATTGTTTTTCCTATCTATTTGAATTATTTGTATAGTTAAACGTATACGTGAATATATTCATCACCGTTGCCCAATATCATACTTACGTATTATTAGCCTTTTGAAACTCAGATTCACGCAGTAGAGGTGTACTTGTATTACTCACGGTCTTTCCTTAGTTGAGGAATAAACGAAAACATAGAACATAAGCTAGTGACAGGTTTGATTACCTGTCCACTCGAACACCTTGTTCCCCTCCATC
>JACMIJ010001527.1:0-12152 GCA_014805365.1 Koerneria luziae
AAATTCGAAAAATTAAGTCTTACGATGAGATAACAACAGTTGGCGCAAATGGGAATGGCGCAAATGGGGTGCACCCAATGTAACCATCTGCATGTCCCTCGGAATTACGTTGTCTATGAACTCTCTGTAAACATTGTACTGGAATACCGTATGAATGGGTTGATCGACGACATCGAATCGGCGCTGTTCATTCTCACTGAGAAAGTCATCGCGGACGGCGATCAATACATCGTAGCCGATCATCCACGGAAACGACAGCAACTTCGCGTACGAATCCGACGGCTCGGCGTTCGCTGCCTTCTCTGTAACAAGAATATCCTATGACTTGTCTGTAACAACACTATTGCACACTATAACTTACCTGTAACAACACGGTTATACTATGAATTACCTATAACAACAACATTGTACTAGTCTGTAACAACACAATCATACTATGCCTTGTCCGTAGCAACACTAATACGATGATATACCCATAACAAGAAAAATTATATAATACTTTGATTAACCTGTAACATAAACGTAATACTACGGCTTGTCCGTAGCAATACTACAATACTTTGACATAGCTGTAACAACAATACTATACTATGCTTGATTGTCTGTAAGAACACGGTTATACTATGAATTACCTATAACAACACTATTGTGGTACTAAATTTACGTGCAACGGTTTTGCGCACCACGAAAGAAGTAAAGTAAAGTCTTCTTATGCCACTAAGTCAATAATTGCCTTATCCAAAAGAACGTTAGCAAGTCAATCAAAGTCTTATGTAGAGCACCGAAAGAAACGCTCACCATACGCCATTCGATACGCGATGCTCACAAACTGTTTCATCGCCTCGGGCGGTTTCAGGATGATGTAATCGAAGGGCGTCCGACTTTCGTCAGCTGCGATTCGTCGATTCTCGAGTGGAATGGCAAAGTTGCCCCAGTCACCGAATGCCTGTACGAAAGTATAATAGTAAACGTCTCCTGATTCCATTTAGCCTTACAATGACCTTTTATCACCTTACAAATTACTTTTATCATTCAATAACAATCTTACAATGACCACTCATCGTAAAAGGTAACTGGACAGCTCACTAAAGACAAAGGGTCTTTCTACCGAGGCTGTACGAAAGCAGACGACAATTGGATACATCAATGTGTGACTGCATATGACACTGTCATTGTGTGCCCTAGGCTTACATGTCATTCATTACTTTTGGGCAACAATAATGGTGCTATAATTTGTCATATTCTCAAATGAGGGCGCCAAAACCTGTCGGCCCCAATACGAAATGTCGGGTACACACAAAAACTTCAAACCGTTATCTCACCGGCATTCAACATCGACAACGACGTTATTGATAACACTGGGGCACCCCGTTTTGGGATACCTTAATATTGGAAGCACCCCGTTAATGATGAGTGTAACTTTGCTAGAGGCATCCGTTTCTTGCGTCTTACAATAGAGAGTCACCCCCGTTTTTTTGCAGTATGATAATGTGACATGTCGATCTATGTATTTTTTCTCGATGTATGCTCACCGGATAGTCAAAGAATCGCTTGCGATACTCAACCGCGATGTCGGTGATCTTCTCCGAGATGACCTGATTCGTATTGAAGAAGGACATATCGTCCGCCTCGCGGTCCGACAGCCGATTCTTCATCGTCACGATGCAGCCGGACAGGATCTCGCCCTCGTTCGGAATCGAGTAGCACTCCATCACGCTCTAGACACACGCCATTGACATACTCAGAGAATGAGTGTTTTAAACACTCACAATTTTTATATTATGATAGACAACGAAGTTGTTGAAGCATAATATGTATTATTCTTCTATTGCGAACAGCAAACGGTTTGCATATTCCATCGATTGGCTTCATCTTATGGAATGAAATCGGAGCAAAACCGATTGTTGCGAGTGATGAAGTATAATAGTGCCTGGAGTGTTTAAAACACTCATTTTCTTCAATGCTAATAAGTACTCCATAATCCCGACGCACCCGGATAGTCGCGTTATATTGGGCCAGAAGATCGGCGACGTCCGCCTCGAAGCGGTCTCGTGCCTCGGGCGTATCGTACAGCGTCAGGGAGGGATCGATCTGAATGACCGTCGAGTCCACCGACGTGTCCAGCACGTCCAGCACAGTGTCCACTTCACTGAAAACACACAAACACATTTACGCTGCTCGCAAACCGGTAACCGACCCTATTCCGGGCGGTTTTTGCTGCCGAAGTACACGCTGTTCTGTCTCAGGAGGATCTACTATATCTAACCTACTATTCACGTTACATTATTATATTTACACTACTATTTACTACTATTTACTATTTACACTACTATTTATTTACTATTTACTTTACATTATTTACATTACACGCATTGTCCTTTTTCACATAATCACCGTGGGGAAAATGTGGTGGTCTGTTATGCGGCTTCACCGAACCTTGTCATTTCGTAAGGTGTGCTTGATGGGAAGACAATATTGTTCAAAGGCAAAATGTCTAGTATAAAGTGGTGCTGAAACGCAAAGCACACACGTTTGCAGTAATGGGTTTGTGTTATCGGGGGAGCCACCAAACATGTCCTTTTGTGAGCAAGATTTCTGCAGCTTACAAGAGAACGGCCAGTACTCAAGGGGCGGATCAACTTGAGATCAACTTTAACTATAAAGAAGGCGTAAGCTCACTTTTCACTTATTGTTAAATAGGGCATAGTCATGTGTTATTTTTTGTCAATTTTCGATCTTGCAAGCCCCATAAAGCACTCAATTGGCATTTATGTCAGTAGATATGCTACAGGAGTGTCAGCCACACGTCGGGCAAGTTATGCTTAACGGTACATAGTACCTTAAAAAGTGCGTTTACTCCTTCTTTAAATGTGCCTTGTGGCACCAGCAACATACATTGACAACAACGTTATTGATAACCAAGGGACACCCCGTCTTGGGATACCTTAACATTGGAAGCACCCCGTTTGTGACCCTAAGTTTTCAATTGGCATGCAATTTCTGATATCTTACATTATAAGGACACCCAGCTTTAAAACTGTGGAAAAGTACTATTGGAATATCTGACTCCGTTCTGTACAAATGTCCGACTGTCATTATATATCCAATTTTATGAGCGTATTCAAGTTTTTACAAGTTAGTACAGGTTCATAAGCTTGTGAAATGACATAGGTTTGTGAAAAAGTTGAATAATTTGGCAAATATGGGTAATTGGAGAGAAATCTAACAATAAGATACCATTATAAATCGGCAGTCGGATATTTGTACAGAACGGAGTCAGGTAAGCCAATGGTAACATGTCGATGTCTGACCAGCAAGACGGCACTTACTTGAACAATCGACCGAGCAGCTTGGTGCTCTTGTAGCACAGATCGCGATGCTTTTGCATGAACTCGGGCTTGTACTGCGGCCTCTCCGGCGGTTGCTGCAAAACACGAAATGGAATGAATACACACATAAGCACATTTCTCGGAAACATAGCTATTCTTCCATTGGAGCCGACATTTCCGGATTCTTTCACATTGGATTCACTACTAGACAGGAGATTATTGATAGGGGTGATACTCATTTTGCCTCTGAAACCAAGGGGGTGGACGCCGGTTTGAAACACACCAAATCCGGGACCAGTCATGTGTTATTTTTTGCTTATTATGCTATATCTTGACCCTTCTGAACGTCGTAAGACATCCAATCAGCATTCAAAACACTAAATAGTTCACAGGAGTACCAACTACGGTAGGCACAAGGCAATGGACCTCAAAAATCTAAGTGTCAAAAAGTGCCTATAACCCTTCTTTAGGCAAGTGTCGATGAGCATTGTCGTACGCAAAGCGCTTCCACTGCCAATATTCCACGTACCTTCTTCAGCCACTGTCCCCTGAGTTGCTCGGGCGCCTTGCCGCTCTTCTGGAAGTCGAGTGCCATACTCTGCTTGACGGCGATATCACGACATACCTGAAATGTATATCCACTTGAACTTTCTTGCTAGAAAAGCATCTCCTTGCAGTTCTTGGTCACCATTTTTAACGCCAATCCCCCTCCCTCACATACCCGAAGGCCAAAAACCCACATACCGGGTGGTCCAGGCCAAAGTTATCGCTGAGCGCGAGATGTGCATTCGCAATCATGCCCACTTGATCCTGCTTCACGTACTCTGTGTAGAAATCCGCCATCTCTGCCGCCTGTAACACAAATATAACGATAATACCGAGGAATTTGCCTATGTGTATTCATTCCCTGAACACAAAAGTGGCGGAACAATAAAACACTCGTTATGAGCAGATTTTTAACGAATGATATAGCGGTTTCCGAAAAACGTCATTTCATTCGCAAAAAAGGCGTTCATACCGAGCGTTTTATTGACCCGCTACTATTGTGTTTAGGGAAGACACAAAAAGCAAACTTTTCGGTGAACTGAATTCATCGACGATTATTCCGAACTAACGAACCACATTGATCTTGGTCAGGTCGACTTCCGGAACGGACTCCGACGGGAACTCCATCGCCGGCTCGTTGTAGTCGAAGTAGAGCGCCTCGTCCCACATCACCGAGTACTCGTCGCCGTCCAAGTCCGAGCCTGCAATCCAATCCTGTCTTATTTTGCTCCCAATGTCCAACCCCTACCGATTCGCCTGGCGACGGAAACCAATGCACCAGGAACTCACGATCTCCCTCCAAGACAACACAGAACACTCTACGGTGCACTGGATAAACTATTAATTATATAAAAACCGCGAATCGTATTACAATTTACTCATACCGTGATCGACTAATTTCACTTACTAACAATAAGTAGTGGACTTCCTAACATACTGTGTTTTTCTTTATTAACTTTACTACTAATACTAATAAACTTTACTATAAAATTTTGATCGTCAGTGCTGTCCAGAGTCTTAAAGCAATTCTCATAGCATTCTACTTGTCATAGGCAAAGCATTCAATGTAAGGCGGTGGCATACATGGACAAGGACAAGATCAAACTATAACACTCTACAAGCTACAGATCAAACTACAATTACTCTCTAGAAGCCAAAGATCAAACTACAATTACTCTGTAGAAGTCAAAGATCAAACTACAATTACTCTCCAGAAGCGAAAGATCAAACTACAATTACTCTCTAGAAGCCAAAGATCAAACTACAATTACTCTCTAGAAGCCAAAGATCAAACTACAATTACTCTCTAGAAGCCAAAGATCAAACTACAATTTCTCACCGGCCATCTCATCGGGATGCGATCGCGGTCCGTGTTGCGGGAAGACGATGACGTCGACCAGATGGTGCAGGGCGGGAATGTCGACGGCCTCGAACATTCGGACGTCACCACCAACCGTCGACGGATTCTTCGTCACCATCACACGACCTGGAAGCGAGTAAATCATACATCGACATGTTACGTTCCATATTTCGATAACCGGGTGACCCTCTAACGTAAGACGCTAGAAACGGGGTGGCTATCGAACACCGCTGTTGTCGATGTATGGAGCAAACACAAAAGTAGCCTTTTATCTCCCTGGGAAAACGATGACCTTTTCTCTGGCGTACATCCCTTGGGTTAAAAAGAAAAAGAAAAAATGGGAAACTCTTTCTTATTACACGCGATTGAACATTTCATTACAAACAAACGACTACACGTAGCAGTTTTGCATCGCACTTATCGGATAATTTCATTAGTACTATACTAAGCACAACACAAGAGCAATAGTTTCAACAACACACTAACGAGTGTGCTGTTGAAAAAGACCAGCCACCTCACCTCCTACCTTCCATTATACAGAAGCCATGAAAGTCGATTCTACAGTTCATGTTAGAAAATCAAAGGTGCTTCACTCCTTTTTGCTTCCACAAATACCCGTTTGTTGGGGGGGGACCCGGGCGGTATCGGCACCAGAACGGCAACGTACCGGTGAGAATGCGCGCCTGTGCCGGAGCGGTCGCCGGCCGTCCGAGCAGCCGCGAGTATTGCACGAACACTTGTCCGTACTGCAGCTGACCTGTAAGTGCAAACTCAATACAAGTTTGTTTTTTTTTATCCAGAAAGTGCTAGACGATTCTCACAATTGTTTGTACTAGAGGCTGGCTACAGCGTCTGTCAATCTTTTCTTATATGAGACTTACCGAAGAACCTATTCAGATGTTTAAAGGGGGTCGGAAACCGTCAGTTTACCGAGTAATATGTGTATTCCATATTACTCTATGTGTATTCCTTGAACACAAAAGTGGCGGGTCAAGAAAACACACGTTATGAACACATTATTTGCAAATAAAATAACGCTTCCGGCCTCGTTTAAAACGTTGCCATAAGCAAAGCAAAGTAAGATAAAGTTCTCCAGAAGGTCTGATAGCTGTTTTTAAAGTGCAATACAACACCCCCTTATTTTTTAAATATAATAAATAAATCACGCGAACCGGTCTCATCGATGACTCCAAACATTGATCGGCCCTTCTCGGCAGGAATCTCAATCTGCACTTTCGCCAGATTTCGCTCTAAATAACCAAAATATTATGTTATCCTTTGCTCCAGCATATCTCCAAATTTTGCAACTTGCACTCGTTTCAGTCAAACGTTAGTCTTAGAGTAAAAGTAAGTAAATTACCCCCGTATCAAGAAGGCTTAATGCTTGCGGGGCGGTCCTGAGTGTGTGTCGGGACCACAGCACCGCTTCCACGGATCCGGCTCCCATGGGAGTGCACTTTTAACCCTCCTTTTGAGCACATAAAGTACATTTTACCCCTATATTTGAACATTTTGCATATTATTACATGCTTTACCCCTCCTTCAGATACCCAAAATTACTACTTTACTCCTCCTCTTTGATAGACGGCTCCTATGGAAGCATAGCTATCGGGACGTTGTAGGGAATTTGTCCGGAGTGCCCACCTTTCGCCAGAACGTTAGTTTGAAGAAGATTTAAAGTTTTTTTCGATATTGAAACGATTATTTCCGAGCAAAATGCTTACTCAACGTGAGGCAGACAGCCGCCCTCAGCATCGATCGGAAGAACGGTTCGGTCGTCAGCGAAAAGAAGCGCATCTTGTCGTATTCGATGCGTTTCGGCATTTCCTGCAAACCAAAACAGTAAAGGGGGCCGGAAACCGTCAGCTTACCGAGGAATTTGCTTACGTGTATTCCCTGAACACAAAAGTGGCGGGTCAATAAACCACTCGCTATGAGCAGATGAAATGACGGTTTCTCGTTTAAAACGCTAGAATTCACTACATCCATAGTAGTTCAACACATCTTGTCCCTGTGTGCCATAATTAGCTCTCTTATATCCTACCTCCAGTCTCTCCCTGGCCCGCTTCTCATTGACCATTGTCTCGGCCGCCCGGTGAATGTGTCTGTCCAATAACTCCTCGATACGTTTCGCGAGTCGAGAGTGCGATTCCTGCGACTGCTTGCGCGTCACCTGAACAAGCGTTCAAATATACTGGATAAAACTAGATGATTCGAAACTTTAAAAACTAGAAAATTGATAATGTCCCCGGTAGCCATGACTTGCCTTGGGCGTGGTTGACACTTCTGTTGCTTCTTTAGTGACATAAACAATAAATGACAATTGGGTTTCTGACATAGTGATAAAGTACGTTCACTCTTTATCTCAAGGGTCTCTCAAACCTCATAAAACACCCAATATGCATTTGTATCACTAAAGAAGCTACAGAAGTGTCAAACACACCTAGGGCAAGCTACTATGGCTAACGGGGACATAGTACTTCAAAAAGGTGAGTTTACTCCTTCCTTAATCACAACGACCTATGAACAATCGCAACGATTATCCCCCAGCAGGCGAATAAGCCTTGATTCGGGATTCTTTACTTTACCTTAGGCAATGCAACAATCACAAGTTACAAATGCAAGAAAAAAGAACGATCGCATTTCATATGGATATCCTTCTCTTTCCGGCAGTACCTTTTTTTAATATTACAGTAATCCGTACCTGATCAAGAATATTGATGAGCGGTCTGTTCAGGCAAACGAGTGTCGGCGCGGAGAATTTGACGACCTCGATTGAATATTCGTCCGTCATCAGCGCATCGTTCGGGTTCCTTCCGGTGAAACCCTGTGTGATCATATACATACGTGGACACCGCATGTCCCTGTTTTTGGAACACGGGGGGCCCCCCCCCCCCCCCCCCATTCAGAAACATGTATACGGAGTGATACTCATATCTTATGGTCATTTTGCGGGGTGCTTTACACAGACAAGTAAACAAATGCGGGGTGACCCTACGTTCCCACGAACGTCCTTGTTCATGTATGCAATGAACTTCCCATGTTATGTCCCCCCGTGTCCATAAGGAATGTACGCATTTGCGGTAGTAAACCTCGCTTACACAAGTGATGAATATGTAAAGCGAGAAAAAAAAATATGATAAATAAGCAAGAGAAAAACTATGATACAAAGCCGAACATACCCTCCTCTTCTTCGACACACTCGTTTCCTCAACGTCGCTTCGCAGAACGGCAAACCTGCAACGGAAGAGCATACATCACAACATATATTTCTAAAACGGGGCGGTCCGACATATTCTTGACTTGTAACGTACAGGATGTGGAAAATTTGTACCGGAAATACTTCAGGCGGTCCAAATTTCACAGGGTGTTGAAATAACTGTTATTGGTGCGGTTAAAAGTGTGAGCCGGCTCCGTGGAAGCGGCAGAACGATTTCAAGAAAACAAACAAAAAAACGCGGGTTTCCTGGAGGAGACCGTATATTATGTGCGGACCCTGCATCACGGGAATAACGCAAGGATGAAGAAGAAAGTTAAAGGGGGCCAGAAACCGTGAATCCTTGGAAGCGAAATGCACAGTTCCTTATATAGTTGCCCAGCTCACAGAAGTTAGGGGTCTCTTATATAGGCAATTCTTGAAACACAAAACAACGGCTTCTGGCCACCTTTTAAAAATAACGCAGTTAGGAATATTCTCGAAAGAACAATATCTGCTCACTTCCTGTATGGGGGGGGGGTCACCACGTATTCCAAAACAGGAACGTGCCGTGTTCATATATGCCCAGCTAGGAATCTGCTCGATAGGACAAAAATCTGCTCACTTGGTCTGCGACGGTCTCAATCGGCACTTGATCGGACATCCGACCATGATGTGCCCTTTCATCTTCGCGAGCAGCGCATTTTGTTCGTCCATCATCGGGTCCAGTGCGATCACACCCTTCGAACCTTCGTAGCGAATCTGCAATCCGTAACAGTTGTTCAGGATTCCTGCAGCATACATCGATAAGTTTCATGAAACAGTAACAGTGTAGCGGCAGGAGGCGCCTTATGCTACGCATGAGACCCGGGTTCAATTCTTAATAATAAAGAGTAATAACTGCGCCCATACGCCATCATTAGTAACCGTACAATCTCCCTCATCTAAAAGGGGGCCGGAGTCCGTCAGTTTACCAAGGAATTTGCTTATGCGTATTCAATGAACACAAAAGTGGTGGGTCCATTAAACACTCGTTATGAACGCATTTTTTTACGAATGAAATGACGGCTTCCGCGCTCCTTTAAATTTTGAGTGTTTTATTCACTCAAACCTGGAAAGCCGACGGTAGATACGGAATCTTCATATCTTTGGCCATCTCTTTCGCCAGTTCCCTCGACATCGATCCGACGCCATCCGAGAATGTATAATACGACTGTAAACACAAAATAAATCATAATATTCCACATACTATACCTCTTTTGTAGTTAATGCTATTGAAAAATGGCAGAAACTGCCAATCACTAATCGGGACAAAGCGTATCCCAACGCATAATATTCCACCCGTTTGCCTCTGTTATCCACCATTGCCCACGCATGTTTTCGTCAAATATGCCGTATAAATACAAATACTACCAAAATATATTATACATACCTAAGTAACATTTGTACATCATAACGTCATAACATTAACTTTACATTATAACCACATTATAACATTGTTAGTACATCGTAAAACATTATAACATTAACTTTACAAACATACAAAACACAGACCGGATTGGCATTCCTCTTCATACCGCCGATCACTTCGTAACTTAGTTCGACTTCATTACGTTGTAGCGTCTCTTTCCGCGTTGCAACCTTTAAGGGACGGAAATGTGTTATTTCTTTGACGGTAATGCCCGTTTTCGGACTTCAAAGTCCGATAAATGGTACTGGTAAAAACGGGTAAACGGTAAAAAGGGGTAAAACGGGTATTACCAAAAAAAAGCCTCACAAAACATTCAATTGGCATTGATAACGCTAAAGAAACTACAGAGGTGTCAATCATACACAAGCTAAGCTATCAGTTAACGGGGACACAGTACTTTGAAAAGCGAGTTTACGCTTTCTTTAAGTGATGTCTGTCCCGTTAACTATAGCTTTCCTTGAATGTGGTCAATTTCTGATGACTCTTAGAAGACATAAACGCAAATTGAGTGTTTTATGACGTAACAAACGGGTATGATCATTTAAAAAAATAAGAAGTATACAGTAATCAATTCTCTCATTGTCTTTTGCCTATACTCTCTTCGTACTATGCCTAGATGTGTGTGCTCTATGTTCTAGTGTCGTGAATCAGGGTTACCCGGAGCTTCACAGATACTCCGCCCAATTTTTAGACAGCGGGAAACCGCAAACCGCCATACATGGACACGGCACGTTCCTGTTGTTAGCCTATGCAGAATCACGTTATGATACCGGGTGATACTAATATCTTGCGGTTAATTTGCGGGGTGCTTATATAGATAAGTAACCAAATGCGGAGTGACCCTACGTTCCCAGGAACGTCCTTGTCCATGTATGCAAACCGCTTTCCAAAGACGCCGCGGAAACGCATAACATTCTCTTCACGGTAATCACAAAACCGGGAACATACTCTTGCTTGCGTAAAACATTGGCCTAGACGCGCCATCAGTTTCGAGATGCTCTTCAGCGTCATGAAGTCGCCGAGCTGCTTTCGAACCTGAACAAAAAGATAATTATTATAAAATAGAATGTTACTAAACAAAAGTGCATTGTATATTTGCCTTGTTACCAAAATTAACTACTGTAACACTTATTTTTTAAAATTTACTAAATTTCGCTTACTATGCACCCGGCACACCGTAATTAATAGCAACAGCGTCCCTCGGGACCGCACTGCAGGCAACGAGGCCTGTACTCGGGAGTGCTTTACTTTAATAACAAGTGTATGTATAATTTCTTAAAAATTTACTAAATTTCGGCTACTATGCACCCGGTACACCACAATTTTAGTTGTTCCTTACAAAATACGGAACTGTTGCATGAGTTGCGCACACTCACAGTGCTAGTCTGAATCTCACTAATTGTAAGACATGTTCTTGTTTACATACGCATTTGCATTCCTTGATATGGTATCGTTCGACTAGTTATGTACTATTTAACACAAAATGGACTACTCCAAGAACGCGACGCATGGGCACGCGTCGCGTTGTGCGCAACTCATGCAACAGTTCCCAAAATACACATATAACACAGACGTCATCCGCTTTCCGTCCATCGATTGAGTTGTCCTGGATGAAGTACGCACCGTGATCCCTGAGCTGCGAGTTCGAACAGCCGACGTAGCGGAACCGGTTGCCTGGAAAAAAATAAGACGTTCACAAAAAAAAACAAAAAATAAGATATTACACATCATACAGGACGTTGATAGTCCTGGCCTTCTCAGGACTACCCGCAAGGCGAAATGCCTTGAAAACGGGAGACTTTGCCTTTGCCTTTATACATCATACATACACAGAATAAGATAGATTACAAAATATTTAAAAAGAAGGGATTCATTTGCGTTCAAAGATCTGGTTTTTCCACTCCATCAGACGAATGTTGTGAAGGTGTGTTCAAGATCTTACACAGTCTAAAAATGTGAATATATCACTGTTCAATTATGTACAATAAGCATAATATTGTTTCAAAAAACCATGAAAATGTTTTCAAAAAAATGCCTTCTTTAAAAAAATTATACTCTTTTAAGAAACATAACATACCGGCAATTATGATACCCTCCCGAAACGCTTTCTGAAGCGTATTCTCGAGCAGAATTTTGCCGGTCGAACCACAGCGCATTAGGTCCGATGAATCATCTCTGGAAAAAAGAATTGAGAACAAAATGAAAAAAATTCAGGGGGGGAATCGAACTATTAGTAGTCTTAAAGTTGGG
>JACMIJ010001528.1:0-12150 GCA_014805365.1 Koerneria luziae
GGGTAGGTGTTGGAGTCTGCCACGTACTCGGGTCACTTACACGCACAATTGCAACTTTCTATATCTTATTGTTAGTGCCATAAAATGGACAGCTATTTTGAAGGTCTTACAAGTTAGATAATAAAATTCTCTCATTTAAAATTTGTATATTATATTCACTAGTCACATTTCTACGTGTTCTAAGGAAGTACAGTAGACTGGCGGTAATAAAATGTTGTGAAGTGATTGTAAAAAAAATGTTCTTTCAATGGATAATTCGTTTTTTTGTGTTTTGAAATGAACATAAATGTGATATACTAACAAAAATGCAAGTTCCGACTTTGGACCCCAGGTCCCCGAGTCCAAAACATTACCGTCGATCAGCATATGACATCTCTACAGAGTTTGCTGCGATACGGACACCAATATACAAGTGCGACGTATTTACCTGAAACAACACCATAGCCGCAACAATACCATAGTTTTGTGACCGCTGATTCAATATACAACATACCGCTTCCAAAAAACTTCTCATAGCCTGTGGGGTGGTTCCGAGGGGTACATAGCACATATGCATACAAATGTAAACAGTTTTTTTTTTCTTAGTGAACAAACGAATATGCAAATTTCAAATCAATGGTGCATATCTTATTGTTAGAAACGCAATTTTTTTTCGTTTGCAACTTCTTGTGTCATATAATATAATACATAATGGGCTTGATAAACATACACTGTGAATACGAGTCGGTATAGCCTACAAGCCTTATGCGAAAGTCCCACGTGAATTCCCCTTCAAAAAGTCTATGTAGCCAAAAAATGCACTAGAATGCACAGTATACGATGCGAAGTCCATACCAAAGAACAGCATACGCACATGAGCAAGCAACTTTTGTAAGCTACAATGGCGTCAGAATCAAATTGTTCCCGAACTCTGAAATACTAGCAATATTATTTTTGGATACTCATACATCACTAAAAAACAAAAGTTTGTTTAGCTTGACAGATGGATACGATAGGTGTACGGAGATCTTTAGTAATCGCCGGAATTGGATTTTCAGGGTTATCCTACTAGGAAAGAGCTCAAACAGGAACTGTTAATTCGCGCAGAGTCCTATAGGTGATCGAAAATCAAAGATAGGGAACAAATTTGGCACCCTTTGACTGATGAATCTATTATTTCCATCTCCGAACCAAAAATGCTCATATCATCTCTGATCTTTTCCATAGCAGTGGGGATTTGTTCTATTCATTGCAAGTTACTCATTTTTGTGTACTAACAATAAGACATACATGTCATGTAAATTGTATAGAAGAAGATGCCCTATCGGGGTAAGTTTAAAAGAATATTGTTTTCCTTTCACATGAGAAATAGTGCTATTACTACGGGGGCAGCTACGAGTATAACAGAAGATTGTTAGCTACAGAGAGCGAAGATGGACTTATTGCCAGTAAGACTCGATGGTCGAAGCCGTCACAGGCATCCATTGTAGCTTTGAGGCGAGCGGCTACGATTGGACACGATAAGACAAGCCGTGACTGCCCAAGGAATTACGTGGATAGGCAGCAGCGTGATCCGGCGGCCAACATTTTCAGTAACACCTTTGTAGATGGCAACTGACACCGGATAAGTCATGTCACGTCATGTTGTCCAAACTACCGACTTCATTTTTTGCTAATTTTTAGTCCGGATCTTGCATATGACAGTATCAAGGCTCTAGGTTCAACTAGAATACGCATTGTGCACTGCACCTTAAGTACGTTAACGATTCTTCAAAGAGCGGTTAACACAGCACTTTTCACAGCCGGGAACCGTATAGCACGAAAAAACCGTTTCTGATCATTTGTCCCATACTTTGAGCATTTTGGTCGTGATGACTCTATTCCATTCTCTCCCACTCTTCCTTCACATATGGACCGCCTATGCCCGGCTATAGTCACTTTTGTTGATAGATCATGCTTGACATGTTTGCTATGTTCGTTATATTATAACACTTCATGCCAGTGCTACTTTTGGTTCCAAGTTTGAGGATCGCTTTGTAATGGGAAGTTATTGCTGTTGTTGTATGTCAATTAGGCATGTCATACTATAGAACATATTTTTTATACATTTCGGTTTTGATAATCTTTTACTTGCATTTCTTTTCCTGGCAACCTACTGTACTGTAATTTAACTTCAGCTTTAACTGTGTTCTTTTACTGTAGCCTGTTATTAGAACGTGTTGCTTCAGCTCATTTACAAGGCACTCTGTTAGGTCTTACTAGACAGTAGCTTCGCAGTGAGAAGGGTATTTTGGCTCTCGTTCTAGACACACATATTCCTGCCTTGTGACTACTAACGTATAGGATGTCGAAAATTTTGTACTGGAAACACTCCAGTAGGTCCTGACTTCTATAGAAGCATTTCACATTATGTTACTATTGGCTTACCTGACTCCGTTCTGTACAAATATCCGACTGTCGATTTACAATGGTATCTTATTGTTCGGTTTCTTTTCAATTACCCATATTTGCCAAAGTATTCAATTTCCCACAAACCTATGACATTTCACAAGCTTGTGAAACGGTTTTGCATTGTGAAAAACTAGAATACGCTTACAAAATTGAATGTATAATGACAGTCGAATATTTGTACAGAACGGAGTCAGATATTCCAATAATAGAATATATGTGATTGGTCACAGGGTGGATATTACATGGTTCATAGTGATGCACCGATGATGCTATAGAACATACATACGATTGTTAGTATGTCAGTATCTAAGATGCAAGTGACAAACTAACAAGTGAGAAACACTTGAAACAGTCTAGTATTATCTTATCTTGCAATACAACCCGTCAACGGAATTGGAGTACAAGTGATGTTTGTTCGTCACATATGGGTTCCAGAGCATGCTGTTGGAATACCTGATTCCGTATTGAGCAAAAATTCGGTTGTTTTTTGTATATATAAAATCTTATTGTTATGAGCCTAGTGCATAATTTTATAATATATGAATAAAGAATAAAGAATAATTTTGCTTAGCTTGAATACGTGTGCAAGTTTGAGCAATCAGACGGAAACCGGCAGTCTCCACTATACTTACAACTAGTAGCACATACTTTTTCTTGTCATGTTTATCTTACCTATCTCACTGTACATAATGTTACATATCTTACATTGTGTAGCGACAGTTGGGTATGTGTTCAGCAACAGAGTGAGGTATTGCAATTGTGATTGAGGTATTCCACAAGTGTTAGCTCTGACTCAATATATGAAACAACAACTACACTACAGTTTGCCTGTGAGCAATTTGTGGGTGTCCGAGTTGCTGGCTGTTTTATGTTTTATGCTCTCTTTCTATTCGTAATTGCATGTTGATTGTAATTAGACAGTCGTCGGTAGAACAAAGGACAAAGAGAATTAGTTTCTACCTTCACCTCAACAAGAGATATTGCTACCGCGGCAGAAGTTACGTTTGTGTTTCTCGCAATTAGTTGTTCTCATCTGAATTTCGTTTGTTTTCCCTTCCTGGTCGCCCACTTTCTCTTTCACTGTGATATGCATTGCGCATCAAAAATCGTGCGGGGGTTGTTTTGCAAATACGGAATCATACCATTTGCGCCATCCCCATTTGCGCCAACTGTTGTTAACTCCTCTAACAACAAATTTTTTTTTTGTATTTTTTGAATCGTACCTTCCAAAGTCAATCGTTACCAGAGTGCATCAGAAATCTTAGCCTTGTACTATTGGAATATCTGACTCCGTTCCATACAAATATCCGACTGTCATTATATATTTAATGTTGTAAGCGTATTCAAGTTTTTTACAAATCATTAGAGGTTCACAAGCTTATAAAAAATACATTCGGCGGTGAAAAATTTGAATGCTTATGCATACATGGGCAAACGGAAAGAAACCTAACAAAAAGATGCCATTATAAATCGACAGTCGGATATTTGTACAGAACGGAGTCAAGTAAGCCAATAATAGAAAGCAATATGAAGCTTGGGGGGGGGTCCTAACCATATCATACCGAAGCAGTGAAACTTCCGCCGGTCTCAAATTTTGAAAACTTTATTCTTGTATGTCAGTTGGGTGCTGTAGACCGGTGAAAGCAAAATTGTGTGGGTGTTATTATTGGCATTTCTGACTCCGTTCTTTACAAATATCCGACTGTATATTCAATTTCATAAGCGTCATAAATTCTTAGCAATTCATAGTACGTTCACAAGATATTGGTTGATAAACGGTATTGGGTTGCGAAAAAAAATGAAATTCATTAGCAAATCTATGTAATTGGACAGAAAACTAACAATAAGATTTGATCTCAGTTGGATATTTGTGCAGAACGGAGTCAAGTATGCCAATAGTACTTACGATTTTCACAGACTATTGATGTTCTCTATGTGCTTGCCACAATGTACTCGCCAAGAGAGAGATAGCAAACACAAAGACAAGCATAATTAGTTACGAGAACCTAATCAGCTCTTTTGTCTGAGTCGATTCACACAACGGTTTATTGGATTCCTACCTCGGAACAAAAATATCTCCTTTGTGTTTATTATCCTCTCTTATCTATGAAAGTGTGTTCATTGTGTTTGCATGAATATTTACTAAATATATGAATATGAATAATATTATTTAGGTTCAAACGACGAATATCGATGTCAATGAACGCATCCCACGACTCGCTGGACAATGACGTTCTCTCTGCTAGCGAGACCGATGACACTGGTGAATCGTCGTCAACGGGATCTTCATCGCCTCGAGGTATCCTTCATAGAAATATCTTTATTCAATACATAATTTGCATCTACAGTATCTAATTTGCATATAACAATAAAGGTTTCATTTCCATTAACGAAATAATATGCAAATTTAAGACCATCGGAAGTTCCCTCTTTTTCAGTGTGGAAGGATTCCATACCATCTTGCTAATTGTTAGTACTCACTGTTAGTATACTGCTTGGTAGAGTGCAAGAGGTTGACTAAAGAATAGCAAATCTTATTGTTAGGGATTTGGGACGTTTACAACCAACGATCCGCTATCACTACAGATCCACAAAAATTTGTACACTTTCTGTTGAGCCCATGGTTGCCCCGCCCCTTTTCCACTACATTGTACCCGAAGATGTCTAAACCAGTGATTTGTCCCTACCGTATATAAGACCTTTCTCACGTAATACTCTTTTCTGGTAGAATACGTGCAACTTTTCCACGCTATATCTACACGTTATTTTGCAATAATAGTAAGAAGCAATTCGACTTAAGCTTTTGTTATTTATATCAGGATGAACAATTGTAGGACTTGTTGATATGCTTAACGATCTATAATATTTTAGCCCGTCGCAAATCAAGACGTGCGATTCAGTTCAAATGTCCGGAAAGGTGCGCCATCTGTAAGGAACAGTCGACCGGATACCATTATGGAGTAAGCTTACTGCCTATCAATATTGTTTTCTCTTAAAGAAGGTGTAAACTCACCTTTTAAAGTACTATGTCCCCGTAACCATAGCTTGCCCTAGGCGTGGTTGACACTTCTGTAGTTTGTTTAGTGACATAAATGCCGATTGAGTGTTTTATGAGGCTTCAAAAACCGAAAATCATCAAAAAATAGCATGTGACTATGCCCTATTTATTCGTGTTTCACAACAAACATAAGGCTCGGGCAAGTAAGAAAAAAGTGCGTTCACTCCTTCTTTAAACAAAATACTTACAATTAGTTATTCAAAAACAACACGGTGTGGTGACACCAAACTGGGTGGCGACGTACTCACTTCACCAAGTTGACTCCCTGTCAATACCCCCATTTTGAGCAGATTTTTCCTGTCACCACCTTTTGTACAGTCACTACCGTGTCTTTGAATCACTGTGAGTGGCTAACAACAACTCGGTCCGTGTGAATGACTGGGCACCTTCGGACTTAAATAGCTCCACAATGTTCTGGCCTTCTCAGGACTCCCCGTAGGCGAAATTCCTTGAATAGAGACTTCGCCTTGTGGCTAACAACTTTGTGTCTGAACGAACAGTCATGACATAGTGAAAAAAATGAGCTTACTCTTCCTTCAACATAGTCCTTCAGGCCGCCACATGCAATCGTTGTAAAGTCTTTTTCCGCCGTTATGTGCTCAATGGAAAGGAATACAAGTGTCAGCGAGGAGCAAAATGCTACGAACGGCTGACTAAAAGTATGATCAGAATATCTGAGGCTAACAGAATACAAGCAAAACCGACTGTCGGTATTTAAATACAAAATGTGCGAGAATCACATTTAACAAGCAACATCTGATTTGTTTTGCTAACGTTATTTTGGCCTTTATAATTAAAACAACGAGTGTTCAGGACAATTCCTGTTGTGTCGAGCATGCCGGTACGAGCGATGCTTGTTGATTGGCATGAGTCCACTGGGTACGTTCCGGGCCTTTTGCCCTCTCATTAGCCTGTCGTATCGTCACGATTGGAAAGCACGCATTCATTTCTCAATAGAATAACAAAAAAACTTAACACTTATTGTTAAGAAAATGAGTGTTTCGAACATTCCGGCACCATTGCGGCGAATTTTCTCTGAACATCAATTGCAATTGTAATCATACTTTTGTGCACACGATTTGTTATGCATGCATGAAACCAATTAAAGGAGGCGGGAAACCGTCATTTCATTCGTAAGAAAATGTGTTCATAACGAGTGTTTAATTGACCCGTTACTTTTGTGTTTAGGGAATACACATAGGCAAATTCCTCGGTGAACCGACGGTTTCCGGCCCCCTTTAATGACGATTTTTATAGTCATTGCAACGGCCTGTATGGATCTGTCGAAAAGTGTTCTGGTCAAGAAATATGCTGCCCGGAAAGTGGCGAAGCTCCAGAAAGAGGCTGAGAAACCGAAGGTAGTTTTTTTTTTCACTTTACATAAAATCGTACATCTTTTCTGCCATTAAGTTTCTGAACTACCAATCTGCTTTGTGGGGTTTTTTAAATTCAAAATGTCTAAAAAATCGCATTCTCATAGGAAAGAGCTGTCTCATTGTTCGGCTTAATTCGCTGCTTAGCACTATAGTGTTTCATATCCTCCCTTTAGAACTGATTTGTTGCTTATCGTCAGTGTGTCTAACATAACGATATCGTCAAGCACCTATTTGGCTTATTTCAAGTATTTTATTGTAATGGCTGTTGTGCTTGTTCCATACAGCAATTTCAGGATGTTCTGGCACTCGGTGCATTGGTCTCAATTGAAGATCGTGCGACGTCCGTTATCCGCAGTCTGCTCAATACAGAAGACCATCACGACATGATCCGCCGGTCTACGTATTGTCCCCGAAGCAACAGTAATATCGGGATAGAAGAAATTCTTGCCAGACCGAATTATCTCGGAATGCGATGGAAGGTTTGCAGGCACATATCCGACTTGAAAAGAATTTTGCAAGTGTGGTTGTTCCTTGTAATCAATCGCTCTGAAAATATATAGATTATTTTCAATTGACAAATATAGTTTAAAGAAGTTAGCCTAACAATAAGATGATCTGTTTTCAACATCTATTTGCTTTCAGCAGATGACAGGCTGGCCACTGATGGACATTGACAGCGGAGACGACATGACGCTTCCAATTGGAGTAAGTGTGCTTTTCCTTTAATGATTTTCATTTTTCATTTTTCATTTAACTATTTCCTATGCAATGTTTCAAGTATCGTATTGCCTTTCAAATCTACACAAGATTTACAAGGTTATATAATTAATCATTCTTGTGTTGCCTTAATTTCTACAACGTTCAACGTTCCTATTTCACTAATTGTAAGAACAGGTGTGGTTCTCAGTGAAATAATGTTAGCAGAAAATGACAATTGCAAGAAATGGGAATTCCGGGAAATGGTTATCATTCCTTTCAGGTGCATTATACGGAGAGAATACCATTCCCCGATGTGGATTATGAAAGAAAAGCCGGGAACGACAAGGAATGGGCATATGTGGATCTGATCTATACGATCGACTACATTCGAACCTTTCCTTTCTTCCACAAACTCAGTTATTCTGACAAGGTACGATACTCAATCAATTTATAAATAAGCTTTACTTCTCTTTTTGCTAAACGAAGTAGTAGAAAGTGAAACCTAATTTTTGCGGTTTGGTGGAAAAAAACACTTTTTATCACTAGCCTATTTTGTCTAATTGTGCTCATTGCTTATTGTTAGGGTTGTGTTCCGCGTGTGGGGTACGTCCAATCCTTTACTAACCACTGAACAATTTGAGCCGAAACCCGGTTAAACTGGTTTCCGTGTGCGGGTTGCACGCGAAAACCGCGCAAAACCCGCGCGTGGAACCCGCGTGGAACCCGCATGAAAACCAATTGTTCCCAGGTAGCGCTTCTGAAGTATGTGACGATGTTATCGACAAGCATGACGGAGACATTCTTCGCCTATGAAAAGGACGCGAAATATTTGATCTTCCCAGATGGACGTCTGCCTTATCAAAAGCATCAGTACGTATTCTTTACTTCTTTTTTTGTTAGTAGCTATAGGTACAATATGGTTCTGCATGAATCAAGTTATTGTCAGCAATTGTACTTCTACAATGGTTGATATCATTTTTCTTTTGCCGGTCTACAATAGTGCATTGGCTTATACCGAAAAAGGTTTCTTGCTAAACGCTAACACGGAAATTTGAACGGTGGGAAGCATGGCTTTTTCGTCGTAATGTATTCTGATGTGCAGCTTTATTTCAGAAAGACGTCGAAAGCGGAAGCCGCGACTTGTATTCCACACATGAAAAAGCTGAAGCTAGACAGGATTCAATACGTGTTCTTGAAGGCTATCATCAGTTGTGATCCAAGTGAGTGATGTCATCCCGTCTTCAAGCTAATCCCATGTTTCTTACTGACGTTTGCATCGCAACTTCCACGTGAACATATTATATGTTGTGCTTCATTAGTAGGAGAGAGTAGCATGGCCGTTATGGCGGTATTCTGCTTCCACCGACATACAATACCCCATTTACATGTGTTAACAAAGGCCTATTTCTTTCTAACAATAAGATATGCAAATTTGTGACCAGTGGAAGCTCTATTGTCGCATCACGTTATGCTAATGCTTACAATTAGGCTCGGAGAACGTTTCCGCGGAAGGTCGGGCCATTCTCAGGGAGGAGAGGGAGCGACATGGCCAAGCACTGATGGCTTACCTTCTGGCAAAATACGGATCATCGAAGGCTCCGACAAAATTTATGCAATCAATCACGCTTATTTCGGCAATGCAACATCAGGTTCGGCGAACAGTTATTATACTATTGGAATATCTGATCTAAAATTTGAAGCGATTTCAAAAAAAATTGAAAACATTTCAACTCCGTTCTGTACAAATATCCGAGTGTCATTATATGTTCAATTTTATAAGCGTATTGAAGTTTTTCACAGTTCAGAACAGGTTCACAAGTTTGTGAAATGACATAGTTTGGTGAAAAATTTGAGTACTTTGGCAAATATGGGTAATGGGAAAGAAACCTAACAATAAGATGCCATTGCAAATCGGCAGTCGGATATTTGTACAAAACGGAGTCAGGTAAGTCAATAGTACGCTTAGGAGAAACCCTCAGAACACCCTAACACAGATGAGAGATGCTTGAGTGTTTCAAACTATCATTTTTGCCTTTGTTATATATATGCTCCCAATATGTTATGACCGGTTTAAAAATAAGGGTTTCTAATACTAATTCTAAGTACTGAGTCTATGAAAACCTAAATATTGAGCGTTAATTTTCTTCCAACAATCTTTTACGTATAGGCACCTGGAATGCCAGTTCATTCAACTTCCCTAGACCTTGCTAGTTCCGTTTGACTTGATAATATAAAAGTGGCATGTCTAGTCGCCTCAATATAACATAGCCATTGATAGTATACTGAATAGATGTCTGTCAAACTTGTCTGATAGTGTACATTGTACCTTATAATACATCTGATGCCTTCAGTTGGAACTAATGCGAAACTTCAATACGCTGCTGACCGTGCTGAGATTGAAGTCGCGGACGAAGATAGGACAAGAAGTGATGAGCGTGTGCTATTGATGTTATAGGTTGTATTGAATATACAAAGAAAAAATGTAGCTTTAACTGTAAGGTAATGTAGTGTATGTGAGCGTTACAAGTAACAATAATTATGCTTTGTTAGTTCGTAGTTTATCGTCTAATTGTAAAGCTTTAAGAATTGCGTTTGGGTATCTTCTTTCTTTTTCTTATTGTTAGTGTATGCACACATAATGCATGTGCTCATTGTCATGGAATTCTTAAACAATCTTGTTGTAATGATTAAGAATACAGAAACTTTACAATTAGGATATTGTTGTTTATGTTGTATGTTATAGTTTCATCAGTTTGTATTATATGCATGTATCATACATAAAACTATCGTTATCTCTCGTTCGTTACAACAATCCTTGAGTCCTTGTTAAATCTAGAAAGTTGAGGCTAATATTCATATTCGAGCTTGTCAAATGCCCTAATTTTTGAGAAAATCAAACAAACTAAACATCGTTTATCATTAGCGATGCATATCAAATGTCGTATAGAGTTGGCAAGATATTGGTCGTTAAGACATTACTTCCCTAACAACAACACACGTATCGGCGAGTACTGGATGGGATGGAAACGTGTGCTTTCTGCTCCTTTCTATATATCTGGCTTGCTATCTCATCGTTATGTATTGTGATGGTTGCAAGAGTGTACAGGTAGCTAGCAGCCATTATATACTTTCAAATATTGAACTACGCATGTTTACTGTTCACCATTTTCTCATGGGCCATTTGACTGCTTTAATTCCATCATTGTCAGTAACAAAAAAAGGACATCTTCATTTTCATTGGCACTACGGCGCAGAGAAAGTCGAGTCTATGAAATATGTATAAACATTTGTGAACATTGTGGAACATTTATAATAACACGTTTCCAATTCCGGCACAGTATTCTGTTCTTATTGTTAGTTTTCACGTATGCCATTAAAAAACATATAAAACGAAGCTACCCCGTAGATTGCCACTCTCTACCCACTAATAATAGCATTCTTCCTCCAGATCTATGTAAGCCTAAGCCGTTCATCAATAGATCAGAAATATCTTTTCGTCTGGCAAAAGTGCAACAAAGTTCGGTCGAACGAAGGATGCACCTTCTCATACGAACACTCAAAGTCTGATTAATATATGTGTCAGGACCCACTCAAAGAAAACGCACCTCAACCACGCCTTGATAGCGCTAGAGTGGTGCCTGAAAGAAAAGTTTTCCCAATCAAAGTCTCATAGACTGGGGAGTGGGTGGTCCCGAGGGTACAGGGGCGTAATGAGTACCAAAAACGAGTGCCATAGTTCTCTCTGTAAAAATCTCAACTTTGTCAAAATTGGTGAATTTTTCTTCTACGAGCAAATTCCAATATTCTTTCAGCAGTCGGTTTACTGAACATGCAATATTTGGACAGGTGCGATGTTAGGTTTCTGTTTTTTGCTTTACGTTGAACCTTCGACTTTGCCTTTCTCGTTCCTCTGTTATGACAGAGTGGTCCAATTCTGTCGACAACTCGGTCATACTGTTGTTCATCTGAACACTTTTGAATTGCTGTTTGTAGTTTGTTCACATTTCCGAAGATCACAACTACATATCTTACAGATTGTTGCTATTTTGAGCATGCATGTGGCTTTGCAGCACGAACAATAAGTATAATACGCTCTGATCTATTTGACCATTATTACCATGTTTCAATCATTAAATGTATCACGTCATATAAACTGTTACTTCGCTTAGTCATTTATCGACTTAAAAGACACATAATGAATGTTTGTGATAACAATGGAGAAAAATGGAATGGAGATAGAGTGAAGTGGGAGGAGAGAAATTCCCCCCGTTGGGGGAGTAAGTGTATTCAAGGTTTAACAATTCAGTACAGGTTCACAAGCTTGTAAAATGACATTGGTTAGTGAACAATTTGAATATATTGGCAAGTATGGGTAATTGGACAGAAATCTAACAATAAGATACCATTATAAATCGGAATGGAGTCAGGTAAGCTAATAGTATCACATCATACAAACTGTTACTAAGCGAAGTAACAGTTTGTATGATGTGATACATCCCCCCGTTGGGGGGGGGGGAATTTCTGTGATCCCATCTCTCTGGCTGTCCCCGTTTTTGTGCTTACCGCCGATTAGTCGGGCGGTTTCGG
>JACMIJ010001531.1:0-12132 GCA_014805365.1 Koerneria luziae
AATGTTATTTTGTACGTTAATTGCATGGAATGCTTGTACAAAATAAAGTAATGCATTCAAACCTCAGAAGTCGAAACTTTCGGTTCCTTGATTCCAACATCCTTATTGAAGTTGTTGAATGTTGCCTGGAGGGCCTTGTAGACGGGAGTGTTGAAGAGTGTCTGGTCGACCTTCGAGAACAACCTGGAGGACAACACAATACTTAACTATGATAATCAGATCTACGTGCAACTCGCAACTTGCAATAGCCAGCACTAATTGTAAGAGACAGGCAATCAATCAAGGAGCAATCAGTGGAGCCTACATGTTCAGGAACTTTTGAACAGATTCTAACAACAAGAATTACTCTTGAAACACTCATACTTGGTAGGAGCATTATCCCCGGCGTCACGACTGTTGATGTGTCCCTGGTAGTTGAGGGTGATCTGCCCGTGCTTTGCCGCGTGCGTGTCCGCTGCGCGCATTTGTTGCGCAGCAGCCTGCAGCTCATCGTCGGAGGCCGAGAGAGCTGAGGATTGCAGCGGAGAAGAAGGAACTTACGCGGAATCGCTTGCGAAAACGCAGCCGACGCGCAGGCCAACACCAACAGGGCACTCTTCATCCCGTTCAGTTACCTAGGCATTCCAGTGTTAGGATACCAGGCACTTCAACCAATAGACATGCGTGAATTGGTTTCAATTTCAAAAACTGTAGTAGATATTACATAAACCAATTGTAAAAAATTATCATAATCCCAAAACGTTGAGATACTGTAACTAGCTTCTTTATTGTTAGGAGAAAAGTAGACATTCTAGGGACATCAAAGCTGAGAGATACAATACAAGGAAGTGAATGACATGAAGCCAGTAGTACCTTCATGAGATGCGTTCTGCTCACTCGTCTCTTATACCAGCTTGTTGGTTTGTCCAGCTGCGTTACTGAACATGACTTGTTCGCAATTCTAGATCAACGATTGTCTTTTGACAGAATGGACGGTAGACTGGACCAAACATTGCACATCAATTTGTGTCTCTAACAAATGCTGGGTGTACTGCACTACCTCGAAGAAGACTCATGCAATCTGCAATTGGAAACTGTCAGTTTAGTCTAATGAACACGAGAATGTTTACTCGAATTGCTACGAGTTTATGGTTACACGATCAGTAGTGAAATCAAAACCAGAACTTAGCTCTTCTTGAACCTAAAACAATTATCTCCTGACAATAAGTCTCTCAATTTCCTAGCCCCGCAAACCTAGTCCTGACATAGCGCAAGACACGTTGCGGTCGTGTTGCGTGTTCAAAATTTTGCAACTCTACGAAATTTAATTTAATTTGTCTGTTTTTTTTGTTTTTGCTGTTTTTTAGATTGTAGAATTTCTATCATAATGATGTCCATGCTATAGCAAATGTCGTCATCGGATGACCTTCTTCCAACGGACGACCTGAGTTCCTTGAAAGAGGGCGACATTTACGTGGACAAGGATACTGGCAAGAAGTACCGTGTAAGGAAGACGATTCTTCCACATTACTCCTCCTCTGGCCCATACGGTCTCGGTACGCTCCTTTCTTTCACTTTTTTATCTTCCCATGAAGCTGCTGTTGAACACTTGCGTCTTTGTACACTTACTTGTCAGTTACAAGCTGATATAAACTCGTATTGGAATTAGCTTATATAAAAGGAAAAGAATCAGATGTTCTCTTGAAATATCCAACAAGTGTTACAATCCTCCAAAGGTAGTAATACAAATATGGTGAGTTTTTCATATCTTCAATGCTACTTTTCGTTGTTTTTGTGAATATTTCTTTTACGTCCTAGGTGATCCGGAGGATCGAACACTCCGTCGCATTGAGGCGGATGTGATCATTCCGAATCGAATGAACACACAGATCGAACGAGTCGAATGTAACAACTTCTATATGGGTACGTGTTCAAACGTTGGTTTGGGGATACTTGATAGCGCCTTTCTGTTTAGCGGCATGTCCAGCAATTAAGATTTCCGAAATTCATTGTTCACATACTTGTCACAATGTTGTCTTTCTTCGTTCTAAAGGTTTTGCCCCCTCTAATCAGAAGAGTTCCTTGACGGAGTTACTGATGAATTTGAGAAAAATGGAAGTCAACCTATCTCATCATATGAGTCTGGTTGGTGTTCTTGTTGATGGAATCACTAAATATCGTCCAAACGGTCTAGAACGAACACATTTCAGACCATATAATAGCGATGTCTTTCAGACCTGATCAAATGCTTCCGTCAAGAAGGCGCGATGAGTGGGCTGAGCAGCTGCAAGCCGGTGCTCGCCTTGTTCAACAAATGCAAGGCTGAAAAGTACGTTTCCAGTTTGACAGATACTACTTTTTTCATAAGATGATAGAGATACAATAGAGTATGTTAGCATTCTTTTTGTCTAGTGCAATGGCTTCACTGGAACGTATTAAGAACTGAAGGTGCTTTAAGAGAGATTGAAGTTTGTAGAAAACTTATAATTAAGTTTTTTTTTCAGATTTCACGATCCAGAGTTCCGTGAGCGAATGACTGAGGAATACATCAAGGTTGGTTTTTAAAAGTCGTTTTGTAATTTTATCACATTTTTCTAAGTGTGTTTTCTAATATTGATAGATTATGTTTGGGATGGAGAGAGCGATTTGTGAACGTAGTACTTTTTCATGTTAAAGATACAATTTGGTCTATGTTGCTGCCTTTTCCACAAATTATGCCTTTTAGTACTAAACAGGTGAAATTTTTTACTGCGTAAGCTTCCTGAAATTCTTTCCAAAAAGTTGCAGTTGAACATTGTTTAATCATCTACACTAGTGTTGTGTAGAATATTACTTCCCAGTGTTACATGCAATATTGGATAATTTATGCCGTACCTTGTATGACATATTCCCGCAAAGCCTTGAATGGCCGACTTTGCCTTTGCCATACTTTGTTTTTTCAGGAACGTTCGGAAGCCCGTCGTACCGGGATGACAGAGAAACAGCGACGACTCGAGGAGTTCAGGCAGTGGAAGAAAGAACATACCGATGAAGTAAAGTAGACCATCTTTCAATGTTGTTATTAGAGTAACGTTATTACTGTATAGTAGGTTGTTGTAAAGTCGTTTGTTATTATTACGGCATTATTAGTTAGGATAACGTTATAGTTGTATTGTAGAGTAGAATTGTTATAAGAAGCTGCTGCGTAGCGCAGCGTTGACCGTGTTGATCTAAGCGATGCGGTTATTGTGTTTTTATAATTGGTTTTTTTGTTATTGCACACGCGAGGTGCTTTACTCGGTCCATTACTGGTTTCGTGTTATGTGCAGTGTGCATACACACATGTATGAGATGTTCTTTCGTATAAAGTCATTTTTGTTTTCAAGACGTTTTTGTGGCTAAATGATTTGATTATCATTCTGAATATTTATGTTGGAATGGAACAAAAGAGAAAAGGAAAGTGGTACTCTGCTTATAAAGAAGTACATAAGCATTGGCTTCCATGCCGAACGATAGTCGTTCCACGTTTTGTAACTGATTACGGGGAGTGCATTATGCTCGTATTAGCTGAATGAATGGAAGAGAATAGCCGTCGTGCATTAGCCGTTTCCTCCCGACAAAGCTTTTTCCCGCCTACTCGGGAAGTGAGAATAGTTGTCTGGGCAACAACCCTCGAGCTGTTGTCTGACTTAATGCACTTTTTTCGGCCACTAATCATTGTAAGTTACTGTATGTTGTTTTGGATTTTGAAATATATTTTGCCAAGCAAGATTATCCCAACTATCAGGTATCTTCACAAGTATTTTGAAAACTACCGTATCCCTTTCTGTGACTTCTTAAGTAAATCTCGCCAAGAATTACTTTTGCATTGGCATATTATAGTGCATTATGGTTTAAGATGAGTAAAAGATAAAAAATACTGTATAATTTTTGCTAATCTAACAAATAAGAAGCATGGGATTCGTGGGAAGGTGATGTGTGGTTCTTCTAGCGAAAACAGCTGGTCTCGGTTATTACTATTGTTACGTATTAGTCTTTTAGTTTCTAGTTAGTTTGATCATACTCATTCTTATTATGTTTGTTAGTAGCATTCGTCCACGATACTGTTCATTTTAGTACAAAGAAGATGAGTGAGGGCAAGGAACCGCGAAAGGGTGTGCTGTGTGTGGTCTGCCAGGTGGAGATACCCACTGGCGAACAGTCCAAGGAGTTACACGAGGTATGATATCAGTTTTGAATTTGTTTTGTTATATAAGTTATGTAATGAATACATCCTTTAACATATATAAAAGCGTTGAAAGCTATTTAGTGCTCCAGGTGTACGGTTAGCAGTCTTTCCAAACCGACTTTTCAGACAGGTCAGAAGCATATTCGGATGCGTGCTCAGTTGGAGGCTGTCGAAGCCCTGGCGCGACGGTCCGTGTTCATCAAGGTTTGTTGCCCTCCAGCTTTCAGTTTTATGGTGTATAATGATTTACGTCTGACTTGTTACAATGATCAACACTAAGCACTGTTTCTCTTATTTATTATATTCTTTAAGTGTAAGTTTACATACAGTGACATAATGTGTTAATTGTTCTTCGTTTAGGTCTCACCAGATAAACAGACGACCGGACACGTTGATCTTGATCAAGAAGTAGTCAAGAGGGAGATGGCTAAGGTACGGTTGTTTTGGTGCCTTTTTTGCTTTTTTTGATTAGGTAAATGTTACAAAGTTAGCGCTTTATATTTTGCTATATATTTGTGTTATTGTTTTAGTTTGGTGCTGTGGAGCGTGTGCTATGTCGTGTGGAGTCGGCCCATTTTGCCATTGTGGAGTTCAAGGAGGAACAGGTACTTTATACCTCGTTATGCATCTACGTGAGGTCATAGTCAATATTCTTGGTTTTGCAAGACACAAGATTGGGTATGCACACATCTCCTTCCAGGCCGCCCATGCTGCCCTCAAGGCGGGAACCGTTGTGATGGAAGGCGTGCTCATTGATGACGAACAGGTACAGTTTTCAGATGACGTTAGAGTATATTGCCGACATAGCTATTGCACATTAACACCTCGCATGCTGAAAGTGGTGATGTATATTACTTTGATGTATAATTTAATATTCATGATGATTCCAAAAGTTTGGCGTTTTTAGTACAAGGAGTTTTCGGCATGCGCTGAACAGTTTGTAAAGGCTTTGTTTGTCTTTATGAGCTATTTGAAGTTATTCCTAGATCATGGTATGAAAATGTCAACGCAAACACGTTTTCAGACCTCGCGCGTTCCCGTCACGGTTCTTATCAACAAGAGGAACGTAAATTTTTCGAAGCACTCGATTCTGGATAAGGTTCGAATCAACGCCGATGAGGTACGACTCTTCTTTTTATGTTACTCTCTAAATGGTTAAGTCCTTCTATGCTCCAGTGTTGAATAACAGGAATGATGTTGCACGATTCCATTGTTCTCCACACCGTTGAAGATATTCGGACACCCCGTTTTGGGTTTCTTAACAATGGGAAGAACCCCGTTTGATATTCAAAGTTTAGTATTACGCCATCTCTGACGAATATTTCTTAGAGGGTCCAGTCTGCAGTAATTTGATGTAACTTTTTTGTATGATGAAGTGTTAATTCCTTTATGGGACATTTGCGTTGTGTTTCACATGCTACACTTTGCAGATCATGGAGGGTTTGTCCCATCTGGAGGTTCCTCTTGAATCGGATTCGTACTCGGTGGCCATCGACCACGTCATCAACAAGATCGTCCTTCCGGAGTCGGCGGTTCGTGATGTTTTTCTCTCACGAGATTGATTTCTCAGATTGACCGTTTAGGCGCTGTTGATTTGTCCGTTTTGTCAAAATGACCGACCAGTATGCACAATAGTTGAATGTTTTTGATCACCGGACAAGTTGTGGTGTGCTATTCATTATCTTATTGTTAGCAATAATATAATATGTTTTCTCTGTGTTTGTTATGCGAATGATTCGTTTGTATTCAGTTATCGGATCGTCATCGATGTGCTGAGCGAATCCAGGCCGAATTCGCCAAATTCTTCGTCGCACCGACAGTGAAGGTATTCGGATCGTCGATCACTTCAATCGGAACGATCGATTCCGATGTGGTCAGTGTTTTATTTATAAATAGTTACAATTGTAGTCTAATATGAATATGTATGACAATGATTGTGGTTCATCTTTATTGAGATTGCTGAATAGTGTATAGGCCACGCTTTTTTTTGGCAAATATCCAACCTTAGAGAATGACTATTGTCAGAAACGTGGCATCTATTCGGCATTGTAATTACTTTCCTCAAAATGTAAAGAAAATAAAAATAGTGTGGCCTAACGTTTTCAATGTCGATGTATGCTGATAATGTCTCGGTTGGTAATGTAGTTGTTCTTCCAGGACATGTGTCTGTTCCTGGCCGATCCGCCGTCTTCCCGTCTCTTCATGGGACAACATCGGGACAAATACACTCTGCTCACCTGTGATGCGGCCGTATTTCGAACAAGAAAAGTACACGGAAGTGAGATCAGGAGACTCACGCCAGCTGGTATGCCATACATTTAAACATTGTTTTATACTAGGAATAGTATGCTGCATCGTGCATGTGTAGAGAAAGTATTATTAGATCTATCTTCAATACGCATTTGTTCGGTTGATACATGTCATTGTGCTATTTAGCGAAATGTACAAAGTACGGTATCAGTGTCACTGATTACTGTAATGTGGAAGTTCATATGCTTATAGAAAAATAATGTAGAAGAAGATGCAGGTTGTTGCAGACCAAGTGCGATTTGTGTCGAAAATCGTGAATGAGATCCGGAAGGAGGTCGGCTTCATCGGTGTACAGAGACCCGTCATCGACTGCCGTCTCCCGATTCTACGATTCCTTGTCGACAAACAGGTTGGCTTTTTGCAATTAGTGTTTCTTTATTTGTTTATCTTCCTTATCGCAGCATGCTTGTTGCTTCCGCCGATCTACCGTACCTCATTTGCATACTATGACAAAGGCTTTCTCTCTCTAAAACATAGAGCTATGCAGATTTTCGAAACTTGCACTAATTCGACATACCGTGTTATTGTATCTACTGGTACTGGCTTTGTACGTGTAAATTCAAAAATAGTCTATTTTCCCTATCGTTTCAGTTTTTTTTAGTAATTTGAACATATATTGGTGGTAGTTTGATGTATACCTGGTTGAGGTATACAATCCTTGAAATTTTAAAGTTTCCATTATTTCAAACATTGCTATGAAGGCGAGATTTTTGTATGATGTGTTTGTTATAGATCGCGGTTGATCTGTCGGTGGACAATGCTCTCGGGGTGGCGAAATCGGAATATATCCGAGAGCTGATCCAGAAGGACGCATCGGGTATTCTGAGGAGGATGCTGATTGGACTGCGATTCTGGGCACTCTCCAATGGACTATTCCAGCCTCCGCAGAATGAACATGTCAGTTACTGCTGTAACTAATTCTTATTATATCGTTAATTATTGGGCTCATTATAGAGCTTGTTATTTTATTTGACAGTCTAATTGTGTTTCTGATGTTTAGAAAGGACACTTCAATGCGTACATGTTGAATATTCTGGCGGTGTCTTTCCTGAAGTCGCTCGGCCATATCCCACCTCTACAGTTCTCCAAAACTGCCGAATATGGAGGTTTGCCTTTTTAAAATATTGTTTGTTTAAGAATGGTCTTTTTTTACAAAGATAAGAAAGAACTTGTATTCAATATATTAATAGCTATTTTGCAGGGTCGGATTGGCGGATCGACTTCGTTGTTCCGGAATATTCGCTCGAGGGGAAGATGACCGTGCAGGAGTTCTTCCGGGTGAGTGTGGCATACTGTAGCATGCACCACTTGTTTTTGCCGACTGTTCTATTACTTTATGGCGCAAAGTATGCTATATTTGTGCTGTACCGCTACTTGGTTATGATTTGGATAATATGATTAGAACATTGCACAAGTGGTTCTATGTTTGGTATTGGAATACAGGAGAAATGATGCTGACGTGTTCAAGATACATTAGAGATGCGTCTTCCACTGTTCCAGTTATTACCTGAGATGCAGGCGGTTCACGTTTACTTGTAGCCCTTGTCTTATGAGTATCATTTTTCCTACGCACTCCCCATATTTTTATTCCTATAGCAAACATACAATGTTAGTGTTTCAGCAACTTTTCATCTTCCTGACATCGAGCGTGAATCTGAAGGACTCGGTGTTCGTGGGCGGATCGGGCGACCGCCTCTCGGTGGCCGATTTCCGTTCCCGTTTCCCGGCGGTCCTCGAGTCGACTCCAACTCGATTCGTCTTTGGAAATATGAACATACAGGATCCAATCGAACAGGCACACAATGTTGGAGCGACTCTGTCGGAGAAAATGACGAGAAGAATGAGACATATGATGATGAGGTCCCTACACGCCATCAAAACCATCGGAGTACGGTAATTTTGGCAAATGTGTTGTTGTCTTAATAGTGTTTTGTATATCGTGCAGTGGGTTTTTAGTTGTTAGGTTTGGATATGTCATTGTCATTTAGGATAGTTGGCATTGTATGTATTAGAAGGTTCTGGTTTATATGTGACTCATCATAGATAACCTTTTTTGCTCTTGTCACGTTTTATGAAAGTACTGCCAATTCTTTGCACCATTTCTGGGTGTTTTTGAAAACAATGTTTGTACTTGTTCAGAATGGCTACGTGCACATGCTGAGCGTGGAGAAGCAGCTGGCTCGTCCCTCCAGTTCGACCGGTCACTCGGATGCCACTCAGGCAGCTGGTATGTTTTAACTACTAACAATAAGATTGTTTAATGTGCTCCTGTTTACGGTTTAAGAACACTATGGTATTTAAACTTTTAAAATTGTATGCTTATTGAACAGTCCATTTATGGAGTAGTGTTTTTCTATGTTTCAGACATAGAAACAACATTGGTTGTGGCTGATAATAAAGTTAGAACCTTTGCAGACGCCTCTCTGTGTCTGTCGTATCCGCCCTCTCGTCCCTCGATGGTCGATGCGATGCGGGCGACGATGGCCATCCTCGAGAAGATCCTCCTCGTCGATGATGGCGTTGCGGGACCAAACAAGAAAAGGAGGAGGGTACGGTATCTATGTAGTCTTTACAATATGATTGTCCAACACCTTGTTAGCCGAACTCTGTATACCCTTTACTGTAGTAGATTTCTACTCGGTGTAGAAGGTCTCGACGGTGTTCTTGACACTTCTATGGTAAACTTATATGTTTAGATGGATGATGAATCAGCCGTTCAGGAGGCCGATAGTGAGGATGCATTCGAGGTGAGTATCGAACAGATTAAATGTTGCCCTTTTTTGATATTACAGTTATGAAACGTCACTACGTTTTGCTAGATTACTTATCTACAGCGATCATTATTCACTGAAAACAAATATGTTTGCCTACTGTGAAACGTTTATGTAGAAGAAAATAGAAATATCCTTCTTTTTAGACAGCGGGTTTGCGTTGCACTTCGTTCCATTGGGGAACAGTGTCGGTGCCCGGGAGGTTGTGGATCGGACGGAGGAATGTCAAGAGGAGGATCGCCAATAAACATCCTGAGATGAACGAAGCCGATGTGGATGTTCGTTGAACTTTGGCGTTTTCTGTTTAAAAAAACATTTCCACCGTATTGCGAGTTGACGTTCCCCACCTAGGCAATGTAATGTGGTGATGATTTAGTTGATGAAGACATATTTACAGGGGTTGGTGAGCGCCGAGCTTGCGGAAGGTTTGACGGATCTCCCCGTGCTGACTCTTCAGTTGGACTTCGTCTTCGATGAAGAGGCGATGCATCTCAACTTTAAGCGATTGGAAGGTAAGTATTTTGTGTCAAATGTGTTCCGGAATAGTGTTTTTGAGAATCTAATGTTCAACAATATAAGTCAAATGAGCAACTTATCTTTCATTGGAATAATGAATGAAAGATATGCACCAGTTCTTGCTGTCTCGTTTCGACAGTCATGTATTATAGCGTTATCGGCAGTAAGTCCACTAGGTATAGTATCTGGCAACGTTTTGTTCAAGATTACTGTAACCTACTTTCAGGAACTCAACTCGATTTGTCGAATATGGTGCACTATCTGGACACGAATGGTCTACTGTCGAAGTATGTTGTACAGCAATTGGATGTCTCCTCGAATACCGTATCCTCTTTGAATACTAGGCGACTGTCGACGGAAGCCATGGAAGCTGATTAATTGTAGCAAGGGATCTCTGTATGTCTGTTTTCTGTTACATTTTTCGTAAGGTGCGTGCTCTAGTACAAATTATCTTGTTGTTGTCATTATTACTTTATTCACTTCCCGCGTAATGGTATGACGATCTCTCTTGCCTTGTCCGTTACTCCTTATCGTACTGGTATTATACTTTGTTATGTTTTACTTGTATAATATTATAATAAAGTTTTATAAAACAAATATGTTTGCTCATTGTGAAACGCGCCGTTACCCATCGGCGATTACTGTTGTGATGTTGATGGAAAGGAGAAAATTAAATTGGTTTGAGATGCCAAATGAGAATGTTAACTTGTACATCTCATTTTGTGTATTATGGGATATTATGGGAGTCTGTTATGGATAGTATTTTTTCGAGTATTTTCTTCTGCTTGTCCGTTTGTATTGATAATTTAGTGGCAGCGTCATTGTTAGAGAATGATAGTCACTCTATTGTACAACCTGTGGCATCTACAAGCGCATTTATTTATTTTGTCTTTGGGGTGGACGTTTTTGGGACCATTCATCCGTGGCTGCTTACCCAGCTAAATGTAGTTTGTATCCAGATGGTGGCGTCGAATCCCTCGACGAGGGAATTGATGGCGATGGCCGTGAATGAGATCGTCGCCGAGTTGGTGAAGGCCCACAAGGCCGGCAAGGACGTCAATCTCAATCGACTCAAGTGCGATGTATGCGCAGTTACAAGGAAATCTAACATGTTTTGGGCATTTTCCATTTAATGGTAATGTTTTCCAGATTTCGCAGAAGCACGGCCTCTCGTCGCAACCGAAGCTCGTTGACATCATCGCAGGAGTTCCGATGGAGTATAAGGTATGCATGGATTTGTTTTGGGTAATGATATGACAGACTGATCCCTTCTTACAGTTGGTGCATTAATGGTACTGATTATGGGGAGTTAAGCCTCATTGTATTTTCTGGACATTATATGTGCTCTGTGTGTTTTCTAAGCGTTGGACATCATGACGTCATATGGACGTATGTTTTTTCAGAGCGCTTTGTTGCCGAAATTGAAGGCGAAACCGATTCGGACGGCGTCCGGGATCGCCGTCGTGGCTGTCATGTGCAAGGTACTTCTTTCTCTTTCACTTTCACTTTACTGTGATACCGATAGTTTGCATCTAACGTTTTTTCCCCATGACGATGGCATAATATTTATTGTGGTTACGGTATTTCTTCAATGTTTGTGCCTATGATTACGGTACTTGGTGAAAGTGTTCGATTCCGATTACGGTATTTCCTTCAGCCGCATCGTTGCCCGCACATCAACTTCACGGGCAACATCTGCGTGTACTGCCCGGGTGGACCGGACTCGGATTTCGAATATTCGACACAGAGTTACACCGGATATGAACCGACCTCCATGAGGGCCATCCGGGCCCGATACAATCCATTCCTCCAGACAAGGGGACGCGTCATGCAACTCGCCGCGCTCGGACATTCTATTGATAAGGTATGCGATTATATGGATAAGGTAAGGTACTGTGTTGGATTCTTAGGTCTAGAAGTCTTCGTAATTTGTTCGAGGCGAAACTGAAATAAGAAGAGTCTCATATGAACTAATGCGTTGAAGAGGGACAGATCCCATGTCCGAAGGCGTCGCCCTTGTATGGATTCGTTTTCAGTATTTTTGGTCTTTTTATGTGCAAGAAACACGTCGGTGTTCCAGGTTGAGTTTATCGTGATGGGAGGCACCTTCATGTCGCTGCCCGAGGATTATCGAGACTACTTTATTCGCAATCTCCATGATGCCCTTAGTGGACACACCAGCAATAATGTCAAGGAGGTGAGTGAAGAGAGGACTGCGAGAATGAGAACTGAAAGAACGGGATATGAAATGCGTTGATGCAACACCGAAGCAGTGTGGCATCACATGTACACACTTGTGCAAATTGTTACACATCTTTTTTTTACAATATATTTTCAGTTTTTGAACAA